>JAABKK020012096.1:5468-16286 GCA_011634745.2 Catotricha subobsoleta
GCTTTAAATGAAATATAAATATAATTTTCTGTTATCAATAATTAATAATCAAAACCATTTTATTATGTATTCAATAATATTTTATTTATATTTGAGCCAACTCTGTTAAGAATTATATTTACTGAATCATCTTTATGTTTCAAGTGTATCATCCAAATATTATTAAAATCGTTTGATGATTCCCTTATAAAACATCATAATTAAATAAAAACACACTAACATAACATGAAAACCACAGAATACGTAAACATAATAAGAACTTATAATACGAATATCCGTTTCGTTTGAAGAAAAACCTCATATATTATATACGAGGGAACAGCAAAAAGAAAATATTCCAGGAATGAAATGAAAATAATGTATGGCCCTGTGGGCATATTGATTGAATGTATGTACTCACATCACATATTATATAATTTGTATTTGTTTGTGAATAGCTAGAGCTCTCTCTGGTAAGATATTATAATAGTGGAATGAAGTGAAGTTACGAGAGATCTTTTATTTAAATAAATGTAACGTAAATCAATATTCCAATATGTTTCCATCAGATTTTTATTATTTTTTTAGGACATTTTATAAAATATACATTCACAGAGGGTATATTAAGAGAAATTTTATGGAACGTATGTTGTGCATGACAGTGAGATTCATATGATATTCTTTGTCGTTGAATTTTGCTGTAATATATTACTAGATGTTGGTTATCTATTATGGTATACCTCGAGCTACCTCTATTATACAGACATACATATATATATATATATATATAACACCATTCCACATTTTCTAATGTATGCGTATTCTCATAAATAATATACCAACATCCATTTCAGATATATCGGGCGTTACCAAAGAAAATCGATTGTTATATAATGTATATACATGTATATACATTTCAAATTCAAAATGTACAAAAAGTACCGAAATAAATTGGTCAATGATATTTTTTATATAACAATTTTTCTCAATGAAAAATATGAGCATAAAATATTGAAACTATAAGTAAAATTTAATGTGGTTAAATTATTTATAAAATATGTCACACGAAAAATAATATTCATAATTATGAGTTTACCGTTCAGTTTTGTGTGAATTATGGAAAACCATTGTTTTATTTAGAAAGGTGATAAGAAAGAATATACCAGTTTATCAATTTCAATGCATTTATTGACTTATAAATAAATTTCATTGCAAACCATACAAATCATATATATGGAAGTTTAAAAATGAATGAATAGAGGTAACCATTTTAACATTTTTTATTTATATTCATAAATTCATTTTTGAATAGTGTGTGGATTATAAAATGCCATTTGTGTCCAAATTTCGATGATGCTAAATATAACAAAATAAAATCACACATTGGATATGGATATAAATATTCTATTTACATTACATAACATATACTTACATTTTTTTTCTTTTACATTAAAAATCTCTGTTGTCTTAAAAAATCAAAGTAGGTTTATATTGCATTTGTAAATTTTACCTCCATTTTTCTATTCCCAAATGTAATTTAAATCTCATATCTACAAAATATTTGTTTTTAAAATGTGTATTTAGATACGCATAGGCAAATGATATGATATCATCTAACCGATTTATTGGTAAATGTACAAAAAAAAAAATGTTGCTGCATAGAAAAAAATTTATTTATTCAACAGAATAATGTATATAGAAATATAAAAAAAAAAATCGGAAATTATTTTTATATAGCTATTCCCCAAACAAGGAATATCCATTATATTCTTTGTAAGTCTCATTGAAAATGAAAAAGAAAGAAGAAAAAAAAACTTTCTAACTTTTACCTTTTTGGTATTATATTGTATTTTTATTACCCGAAAAAAAGAAAGAATATAAAAAATAAAACGAAAGTAAAAAGAAAACAAATAATGTGATGTAAATACTTTTATTTTAATATTGACAAGTGGTGATTTAATGTTCGATGGGAATTGTGATGAACTCTCTGATCAATAACGAAAAATTATTAGTTACGAAGAAGTTTTATTCATGGGATTTGGAATGTAGGTATGAGAATTATAAGAGCATAGTTAATAAAATTATTTTTGAATTGTCTTATTTTTGGGGTAAAAACGCCACATTTTCTTACTTTTTTCTTCTTTTTTTTGTTGTCCATTATTGTATGCAACAAATATACAATCTCGATAGATCAGACGAACTTTTATGTAAGCGATATAAAATATAATTCTCTGCGTATTCTTTTCGATTCAAAAGGAGTATTTTGAAAGATTTTTGATTAAAATTCTAGTCACAGTCTCACAGATGAAAACCGCATTCTATCTAGCAGTCGATGAAATGTTATATCTAATCACAATAATTATTACAACTATTTTCCACTGTAATAAAAACTCGGTTCGAATTAAACAATTTTTTAAATTCAAGATTTGTACATAATTTATTACGTAGAATGATAAAATTGTACAGTGTACACATTGTAACCAACAATTTAATTCAATAAATGAAAATGAGCTAAAATCTGTAAAACCATTATTATCAAAATGGTGTGTATGGTACATCTACGAAATTCTACGAAATATATATTTATTATGCTAGTTATACATTCAGATTTTCCTGTGGATCTATATTTAATAAAGCATTTCAGTATCGTGCTAATATATTATATATTTTACATTTTACATAATTCAGTTGTTCGCAAAATCTGAAGATTATTATTATTCTGGTGAGCGGTGCATAATTGAAAGAAATTATAATAGTTAAACTTTTTATGAGTTTACTGTTTTTTTTGCTTTTGTTTAATTTTAAATTTGTTTCGATATACTCACTATAAATTTTATATTAAAATTTCATCGTTATTATAGCAAAAACCAAAATTTAATTATTTATCATAAATACAACAACAACAACAGCAATATAACCAAAAAAATCCATCAACCCTATGAAAATTAACATTATATCCAAAAATAAATATTACCAATATGCTTATACCAACAATCTCAATTCATCATATTACTCGTATTTTAATAACATGCTTTCACATGAAAGCATAAATATAAAATAAATAGATATTAATCTGTGTTCCAACTAAATTTAAATACATATATAGACAACAAGTACACAGGTAGTACGTAGTAGAAGTATGTATTTTAATAATCTAAACTCATATTAATATCAAGCCATATTTGTTCTATGTAAATGAAAAATTCTAATTTTCATCAGTAACATATTTTAATATTTATTATTATAATAATAATAATATGTTTTTTGATGTATTTTTTTTACGATATAATGACATGATATTATTATTCCCAGTTATATATTAAAACAATGAGGGGCAGGAATAATAATTCAAACGTTTAATATAAATGTTATTAATAATAAAGTGAATAAAAAGCTACTTTTATCCAATTCAAAATCAGTTAAATTGACATCTTGTATAAAAAAAAAAAAAAAAGTCAGCAACGCTTTTGGTATGGATTTAAATATATTTTACTTCATTTTTGAGAAAAACCTTTTTTTGTTTTTTTTATTATGCTCGTACAATTTTGGAAATTGGTAAAAATTTCCCGCTATTTTCCCCCATTGTTTTTTTCTTCACAAAGATGAAGTCGTGCACCAATTCATTGGCAGCTTGTTTATTTTAACAGTAAATCATAAAAAAGGAAAAAAATATTATTCGGTATTTTGGAATTGTATGAATTTAGTGAAAAACAAATTAATTAGCTTTAAAAAACTTTCATGATAATTAAATTAAAATTATGCGTTACCTTCGAGTTTCGTATATAGTAAATTTCGTACCAAATATACTGACCTATAACTGTAAGCTAGAAAGATGCACACACGTATTAAACCAGAAACATTCATCTTCAGCACACTAAAAGGCCTTATATACAGCGTATATACCATCTAGTTTCACATTCACTATGTTTCAATGGAATTCTATATTCAAATAATTTATTATACAACGCTATAATATATCACACTTGTCAAGTGTATGCTAATCTTAGTGCTCCACTCTGCCAAAAACTTAATCTTCAAATCATCTATATTTGAATATATTCTTCAATCCAACGTACAGCTAGCTAGCTATACTCGTATATGTATTATCGTATCGTATCGTATCGTATCGTAATGGGCATATAGTAAATTAAATAAGGTATAGATAAATGATCGAAAGCCTAAGTTGATTGATATTCCAACCTACTTTTGCTATCGAATGACTCTATACAAACGTATAATATTCATATTAGATGTATAAATTGGATGGAATTGAATAGAAATGTATGTACATTGTACACCTCTTCTTTCTAAGGTTTTTGTTTAGGATAGGCAAGACATACAAGTCTGCTATATATAATAGCTAGTCGCCCCCTCACCAAAAAAAAACGAATGAAACGAAGGTAAAAATCTACCCTACTTTAATATATGACTAGTGTTGCGTTAAAAGGAATGACTGTAGGGAATTGCCTCATAAATGCATCAAGTGATTCAAATAATGTATTTTGGTGTGTATTTATATAAATAAATTCGAAATGTAAACAAAATTTGTTAGCATTTTATAAATTTTGCAGATTTAAATCGATATTTTTTTTCTTTATCTTAATATTATGTTTTTTTTCTATTCTTTTTTTTTGGATGAATTTAATATATTGGATAGATTTGCGCGTATTATAAATGAATCATTTCATAGGTGTTGTTACCCCTGATATCAACAGTATTAATTTAGGATTCTACTTTCAGTCATTTATTAGAATTACTTAACTTCAGAATAACGAATTAGTTAATGTCTGTTGTGCGATAAATTAAAACATTAAATACAGTTTACAATTGGCTTGGATTTGAATGTATTGGATTGAATTCGTATTATGCGTTGAATCTAAAGCAATATATGTTTTTTCTTTATACAATATACAATATACATATTATTCTTAAAATAATTTTTTTCAATATTTTATATTCTGGGTGACCACATGTGCGGTGTATGACACCCTAGATAATATTCTAAATATTATATACCTACTTGATTAATTATTCTGTCTGAAATATTCAGTATATTGACATAAACATATTTTATACGTTTTTTAACAATAATAAACCAACATGAAATAAACAAACATTTAAAATGCACATGGCCGTAATAAAAGCAATATTTATGTTTTTTTTTTTTTTAGAATTTAGGTTAATGTAGGTCTATTCTTAATTTTCTATAGTACTGCTTCAAGTATCCGAGGCTACTAACTAAAAATATTAATAAATCTTAAGCAATGAAATGTTTTTGAATTTAAAATTAAAACCACAGTTTTAAAAGAAATTTTGCTTTGACTTCAATACTTTTTAAATTCAGAAGCGTAAATAAACAAACGTAATTTCGAATAATTAGCTAATACATTGTTCTAATATTGAATCCAAGCCACCAGCGTTGATAACCTTATATGTAGTAAGAATATAACTCTTCGCATTTTATCGAAATCATAATCATAATAGTTTTAGATGGTTTTTAAGTGGCTTTAATAGCACAAGCTATAGAACTTGTTCTATTATGTAATAAATTAGTTCATTTAAAGTATATTTTTTTTATAATACATATTTATTATTTATAATATAAAAATAATGTACTTAGATGCTGCTACTGCTTCAATTAATATTCACATATCTTGCGTATATGCCAAGTCCGGTTAAACTTGATATATTATTTTCAGAAAACATGTACATGTAATAAGCCTGCAGCAGATAAACCGCTAAATGACCTCAGTTGGACTGTCGACTAATTTTTTTTTTTTGTTTCTTCTTTAAGCAATCAATGGCATAAACGCATATTCTTATTCAAGTATATAAGTATAAGTGTACATCATACGGTTGGCTACATTAATTATTATACCTTCGTATGATTACAAAATAAGTACAAATCTGTACATGATTTTCAACAAGTGTTTGTAAGAAATACACTTTATTCTGTTTATTGCAAAAACCTGTATTTTTTAAATGCTAATAATGGAAGAATATAAACTCATTGTAAATTCTGGTCCTGGCACAACTAAGATGCTACGTAAAATGCATGCAAAAGTAGGTGACAGGTGCATACATTTATGTTAAAATAAGTGATATTTAGCTTTGAAAATAAAACGAAAATAATTTAAGGTAGCGTGAATACGCATAAATTGTGGCCAATAGAGGTAAGCATTTAAAAATAATCAAGTTGAAGTGCGTCAAAATATGTATAATACAAATTTCTTATTATTTATTTAATGGCACAATTTACTTTTATATTCTCAGTTTAAAACCTGTTTTAAAATTTATGAAATAATTACCAACAACAATAGAATAATAATAAATAAATAATAAACTTTTAAGATTTATTTCATTTTAGCAATCTTTGAATGAATTATAAATCTAGCCAAAAAATCAACAATTGAATCTGAATGTTATTTTGTAATAAGTTATGGAGTATCGATTATAAAATACCTTCAATCTTACAGAGTTCAATATCATAAATAATGTAATGAGATAGCTAGGTAGGTACGTTCGGTGCTCTCGAGAAAATATAATAAAATATAATAGAAGAATAAATGGACTACTTGAGGCTAAGGTGAAAGTTCATATATGGACAATAATGCATCAAGATTTTTCAACTTAATTACTTGGATATGAAATGGATAATTTGTATTAGAAATAAATTTTAAATTTTTAGAAGTCTAGTTTTTTTTTCCAATGAAATGAACAAAGTAATAAATAACGAAAAATGAAGTGCGATAATTGTGTTATTGTTTACATTCTAAGATGATAAATAGGAGCCAGCTGTCAAATAAATATTAACCACTTGAGCACTTAAGAACATTAAAATTAAATTCCAAATATTGTTTTCACACACATTAACGGTCAAAGTTATAAAAACAGTTCAAGAAACCATGAGAGGGTACGTATATCAGAACAGAACAGAGCAGAGATATATTTATATGCAATTATTCATAAACTGAAAATTATAAATATGAGTAATTATTACTATTTAAATTAAATTACTGCATTTATACTTATAATTATTTCTATTTCTGTTATGTGATTTTGAATGTCCAAGTCCATGTACCTTGTACCCACACTTCGCATAATAATAATGTGTGTGGCCACTTTTTATATCTTCTCACACGTTTTTAAAATGTCACGGTGGCGCAGGAACTCAAAATTCTAAATTCTTACTCTGTGTTATAGTTTCATGTTTGTCCGACAATGTAATTATAAAATTACCATAGAGAAAGATTGCAGTAAGTGGCATGTATTTGAAAATAAAAAAAATATCCCGAAATGGAGGTAATACACGCAACAAAAGAACATGAATAGGAATTTGTGAAGGATCAATTTTAGTACACATGCGAGTTAATCGAGATATGTATGTTGTTTTCACCTTTGATTATTAAAACACTCACAATGACTTGGTTTTCATAAAAACTATAAAAATAATTATTTTAACGCCATTGTTGCAAGCGAGATTTTTATTTCGTCGAAATTTGAATTATAGGCTCCGACATTTGTTCAATTTAAATGCATACGTAGAAATTAAATGCTTAATTCTGGTGCTCTTGTTATAGCTAATCATTGATATATTGATTATTTAATTAAAAACTAAATCTATGATTTTGTTTGATAAAATTAACTTAATTAAAATACAAAAAAAAACTGATTAATTCCATATTTCATTTTTTATCTCGAATTTACCAGCAACCAGCATGCCATAAATATTTCACATACAATCATTTATATTTGTGCACCAAACAGAAATGATAATAATATTTTAGAAAATGAAAAATTCAAAACAAAGCTTTCCCATTAAAATTTGAAAAGACAAGATTTAAATGAAAAAAAAAAAAAATCATGCTGGCAACATAATACCAGCCACTCGTCCTACTGAAACCATACTTTTCATATCATCATACCGTACACGAAAATTTGATATATAACCATATTCACCATCGCATTCTGAATTATACGTTTATATTATTTACATTTATAACTCAATAAAATATATGACTAGATTTATACATGTGCTTACTTCGGGTTGGTACCCACCTATTTTTTGTTTTTGTTTTTTTTTTGTTTTTTTTGTGCTATCGTGTTCATGAATTCAAATTATTTTTGGTTTTATTAAAAACAATATTTTATTATAATGTATTAAAGGTTCAGCGAAATATATATAAAAATAAACCCAGACAGAGCGCATATATTTTATAACCGATGTATGATTTTGACACATTGTTAAAGTCCTTTTAGCAAATGAAATATGCGATAATAATAATATAACACCTGCCTATTATATTAATTGAAACATTTCACAATGTAATTACTTTGAACAATACATTTTAATATTCAATTCTGCAAAATGTTCGATAATTGAAATAATGATGGTTATTAATCGTTTTTAACAAATATTCCTTTTAAATCTGCAGTTCGAAAAGAATTGGGTTGCATTTAATGACTATACCGAGTTCTTCCCAAGTGATTCCTGAATCAAGTGCTAAACGCACTCAATACAATTTAAACTTTCTATTGTGATCAGATGAGGACTTGTATTGTATGCTGCACATAATATAATTTTGTTGACAAATGTAGTTTTTCCAATTAGCTTAAGAAAAACGTTGACATTTTTATAAACGAACGCCAGACTTATGTTTATCATTGTTGGTATAGCGCGCCTTTTTTTTACCAGATGTTCTTGATGTCTTATTTATAATAGAAATTATATCAAATAATATATTTATTATATGATACAATGTAGCAAATGTGCATAACGTCTGGAATAGGTACTATGTGTTCTACAACAGTAACGTGCCCATATAAACATAGCATTTATTTACAATACCTTATATTCAAATGATTGGTTTTTATAATTCTGATGGAAATATATTTGATAAAGATGGCCAAATAAAAAGTAAGTTAAAATATTTCAAAATTTCATATTATTTATAACATTCAGACATTTATATTGAAAAAAGTTCAACTAACTTGTGGTTCATTGTTATAAAATAATAAAATCTGTTGCATGCATATTGCATATTATATCGTTATTATTAATATTTTTATCGAGAATATTATTTACGTGGAACAACAACAAAAATAATAATAATAATAATAATAATTGATACTTCAGCAACAAACAGGTGTTATTATATTATACTTCCTTTAAAACATCTTCTAACTAATAAAATACAAAATATATAGATTTACTTACCTCTTGCTTCTAGCTCGTCATATATACCTACCAACTTACTTTATGCTTTGTATTGTTAGAACAAAAAAATTAACCAACATATATTCAAAAACGTAATATAATATATTTAATGATAGCATGTGTGATGATGCATTGTAGACTTTGTTACTCTGCCTGCATGCGATTCAAAAGTATTCAAAACATAACACATTAATGGGAATGCTAATTATATTTAAGACAGGAACTTTAGAATTTATTATTCATAATAAGACAGAATAAAAAAAAAAAAAAATAATATGAAAATAATAAAAAAAAGAATTCTCACACTAAGACGAATTCAACGACCGTATCTTCTGCTTATATATTATATCTTACTAGGTAGATAGATAGACATATCAGATTAATAATATAATACAATTGTTAAAATGAATAATGAAAGGGTTGCTTTAAAAAGATTGTTAGTAATTTTGTCGGCAATAATACAGTTTCTTATAATATTCATTTAAATGTTTAATTTCTTTAAAAAAAAAAGAAATAAAAAAACCTTGAAACTATTGCATGACTAAGCCGTTCGTTTATATTTCTTTAAATGCGATTTTTATTTTCTAGCCATAAAATGGACATTGTAAATTTAATGTTATTGTAAGTGAAGGAAAACCTATTTCGCTGCATTTTCTTTTCTTTTTTTTTGTATAAAAAAAAAGTTTATATTTGCCATTAACCATATTTATTGTTTTTGATATTTTTATACATTTCAGTTTGCAATCTATATACTTACTCTACAAAAGGTTTTTGTTTTCATAATAAATGTTGAATGTGCAATATCTTTTGTGATACTACCGGTTTTCTCTGCGGTTGCTTTTTTTTCGATTTTCATTCGTTTGAATTCTCTTATTTTATTTCTTTATTGATTTTTGAATATATTTTAATATTTCATGTATCAATATTATATATAGTTTTATATATATTTGGGTCAATCAAAATGATTTGGTTATAATAATTCAATTATTCTTGAAAATTTTTCGTGGTAGGATTCAGTTAATCTTTAACTAAGTGGCCAATGTTAAGATTAAGTATTTCAGCTGACATAATGTACATATAATTTAATAATCGTATGGAGTTGGTAAGTTACATATTACGATTTATTTCTAACTCTAACATTCTAATTTAATGGTCCAGTTTCCATAATAAATTCTCAAAATTCTTGAAATTTTTTTTACAACCTCAGACTAACATTATAACATAGTTTGCTTATTATAATCTCTACTTAGTTATAACCATTACTGACAACATTACAGTCATAACATTAATACCCTTTTTATCTGAACACAACTAGCATATGGAAATAATTCTTATACCGAGTTAAATGTTACCCAGAACTGGAGAAATATATTATTATACTAATCTAATTGTCATCCTTTTGCAACAATCCTTCGTAATAAGGATTTTCCTATGTTAAATTGTCCCATTTGAATAAACCTCCGATGCTGTTAGATGTTGGTGTTATAATAAAAAACTTCTTTCCTGGTTGGTTGTTATATTAACATAAATTAAATATAATGTTATGGCAATATCTCTCGTATGCATGACATGAATATCTCATAAATTCTATGGTCAAGTTTTCTGGAAGTTTTGTGTTTTCG
>JAABKK020012096.1:16386-43409 GCA_011634745.2 Catotricha subobsoleta
GGCAATATCTCTCGTATGCATGACATGAATATCTCATAAATTCTATGGTCAAGTTTTCTGGAAGTTTTGTGTTTTCGGTTAATGTTTTCGTCGTATCTCTGTTGATGCTTTCTCAAAAGCATTAGATAAAGCGAACTTTGTCAAAAGTAATTATATTTTGCTTTCTAAAAATTATTTAAGCGGAGTAAGTTGTATTACTTGAAAGTATTGTATGATGCAATTAATTTAAGTACATTGATAAGTATATACGGGTTAAGGAAAATGTTTATATGTATATTTAAAATTGTGCTACTCACTTTAATAGGAAATAAATATCGTTTTGATAAAAATTTATAGAAATTTGATAATGTGACCAAACAATCCATTTAAAATGTGCCGAAACATTCATTCCCTAAAGGGTTACATTACACAAAGTATTTATTGTATTAGTAATCTGACCAATACTCTTTAAGGTATCACTAAAAAAAAATATATATATTTTATTCAATAAAAATGTTTAATTTAATATAAACAGAAAATTCATATAGTTGATAGTAGTTGACAATTACTACAAGTTGTTAATGCGACCAAACTATCTAAAATAACCAATTTTGGTTAGTTTCTACAGGTGGCTACATAATTAGGGTCTATATAATTTATTTTAAAGGATTATGAATATTCATTTACCTGACATATTATATGAATAGTGTAGATTGTATTGTGTCAACTGTTTTATAGTAAGCTTATAATTAGAGGTTGGATTTCGACCGAAAAAGTATCGATTCTCGATTAATCGAACATCATCTATCGCGATGTTGATTATTGTTTAACGTCGATATACAATTAAATCGCTATCGATGTCCGACCTCTAGTTTATAGTGAAGCAATTTGTCAATTTTGACTGAATTGTGTTAAGAAGTTTTTTTTTTTCATTATATTTTCTCTTATTTTACTTTCTCTCTCTCTAGTATCAATTAGGAATTAGATGTAATTTTCTGCACATTTAATATAAAGCAAAATAATTAAAAAAAAAATGTAAGCGATTTATTTTGTTATTTGCTATGTTGAAACTTTAAGGTTTTGAGATATTAATAAAAATTCCTTAATAGAAAAAAGAATTTTTAAAGATGTTTTGAACAATGTAAAAGGGAAATTAGCAAGAAATGAAAATATTTCAAAATATAAGTAAGTATAATTATTTTGCCTCTTTTTTTTGTGAACACCAAAAAGATAATAAGAAAATTGTAATAAAAATATAAAAAAAACGGTGTAAAAGTTATTTACTTAATAAATGTAGTTCCAAGTTTCAACATATGTGTAGATAATTTTTTTTTTTTTATATATTATTTTATATTATTAAATATAATATAATAAAAGTGTTATAATTACGATAGTTTATATTATTTGAAATTATGGTAGAATGTTCATCTGTGTCTTTTCGATTTGTCACGTTTTGTCCTATATCTTCTACACATTCGAAATATCAGATAATGTTTAATGAGGATAGGTCCTAGTGCTACTATTCCCCTGGAGAATAATTACCATATTATACCATTGAAATCTTCAGAACCCCACGTATTATATTAAATGTGTATACAGGAACAGATAATTGTATAGTGCTCTTAGTGTGTTGTGTCATATAATACATATTATACAATTTCGACTAGCCCTTGTACATTATTTTTGGTTTACTTTGCCGTAGGTGATAAGATGAACTCATTTTCATCCCTCAGTTAAATAGAATAATATTTTGTATTGAATATTATAATACTGTGGAAAATGTTGCGCTAGAAAGTAATATATGTAAGGCTCATGGCTCTGGGTATCATCTATAAATATGAATAGGAAGGGTGGAATTGGTGATTTCATATTATCTAGATTCTCCACGATATATACACTAACTTATGCTTAAAACATCCATCATATATTATAATAATATTATTTCTATTTCAACTTTAAATTTAACTTTAAGCAGAATAACTATGTTATACGGAGATTATGACTGGGTAAGTAAGCATACTGAAAAATATTTATATTAAAGTTTTCGATTTCCTCATACGAGCGCATATATCTTTAAATAAAAAAGGGGGAGAAATGTTGTTGTTGTTTTGTTTTGTTTTGTTTTGTTATGAAAATTCAATTCTGTAACGATATGTATTTCAGTTTGCACAACGAGCGCACTGGAAACTCTATCACAATATGATTACATTTTATTCCACATATAAAGTTATATAAAAACAGCTAAGATTAGTTTATATGTATATTAAATACATGATGGATCATTTATTATGAAAGTATTATATTTCTAATGAAATACGATAAAACCAAATATTAACCAAAATGTTTGAGTAAATTTTAAGATGATTTTTTCCGCATTTAATCTATTATTCAAAAAGATTTAAAAAAATGTTCTTATAAGGGTGTTATTGTATATTATTTATATTGTATCTTAGCTATATAAATTTATTTATATATATATATCTAGATGAACCCCTATGTATTACATTGAGCGGGTGTAAATACATTCGAAGATGTTAAATACTGAAACAAAAAAAGTATATAAGATTGATGATATAAAATTTAGTCCCTTGGGCTCAATTGGCAGATCATAATTTTGATAAAAATATTCTTTAAAATATCGTATAACAGACATTATAGTCCAATAAACAGTTACATTATAAATTGTTTCAAATATTCCCTTGTACGATTTTATCAATTATTATTGTTGTTATCATGAATATGATAAAAAATCATCTATTAATATATTTTTAGCTATTATTTGAAATGCCTTTGATCCATCAATATATTCATATAGAATGCTATTAGCATATTAGCCATATCTTCAATATGCATTTACACAATCAATATATCAAAACTATCTCTCCCTTTATAAATAATAATAACAATCAACAAATATTTTGTAAGCCTCCCACAAATTCAAATAACTTACCATAAATTGTGAGTAAAATCAAATTAGGAATGCAATAACATGTTATCCATTCTACCCTCGATTTTAAATCAGCACAGCGAAAGTAATTACTTTTAAACAAAATTACGTATATATGCATATATATTTATATCGAAATAAATAACGATAACGAACAAAAAACTATATTACATTTTAAATATTATCCCCTTGCTTAAATATTTTCTCTGCTCTTGCATAAAACGCAGTTAAAAACATTTCGAATATCTTCAATAGTATATTGTTTCAATTGTATCTTGTGTGCACATTGTTGGGTGATAATTTTATATATACAAAATGAAAGTATTATTCATCAGAAAGCAAGATTCTCCCCTGTTTTAAAAACAAACAAAATTCTGTCAACGATGTACCCTAAAATAATCTACGTCTAATGGAGCGCAAAAAGGCACCGTATTTTTTTAAGATATTATTACTGAGCTCATATTTGATACTGTTTTTGCTATGGATTGCTGAATATAAGTATTCATAATCAGAAATACATTTTGAAAATGGGGTGTAACATACATATAAATTTAACTGATGCTTTCTTTCATTATAAATAGCTGTTATTTAAAAAAAAAAAATACTCATAGATTTCGAAATTATCAAATAAATAAATAATTTCGGTTGCAAAACTGCGCAATTATTAAAAAACCGAAAATTTTATTTTTCAATCTGAACACATTTAACTGTGTGTGTGTGTAAACCAACCAACCAACCAAATTCCTAATTTAATATAAATTTTTGTAACAAATTCCATTTGGATATTGTTCACAATCAGAATAATAATAATAGAATAGGATAACAACATAATTTGAAATTCTTTTTACTGTAAAACTTTCTCGATGAACATTATATTATGATAATACATGTGCATGGGGGATGTGATGCTTTTATTATATTTTAGACAATAGATTAAGGTATAACAATGGAAATCTGCCGGTTGGCTACTGCTGCAGCATGCATTCCATTCCATTCCATCGACATATTTTTTAATGTTCGATATAATATTTTATATTTATAACATAACAGATTAAAATATTTTATGCATTTAAGAATGAACGAGAAACATGTGTTGAATTTTCATTTTTCTAATAATTTTTATAAGCTGAACTCAATTCAGTAACGGTATTTTATTGATAATTTCGATTTAGTTGAGTAAACAAAATAAAAAAATTTGAATTTTTAAAAAGGTGTAAGTATTCACACGAATTTTAAATGCAAATGTAAGTACTTACTCGTACGTACTTCACTTATTTAGTTTATTTAAATTTATTTATTTAAGAATAATATCTTATAATTCTTACTAAATCCGTTCGAGCATTTTAATTTGTCGAATATGAATCAATAAATGGCTTAAGAAAATTTAATATTTACAAGATTCCTGTATAGACGCGATTCCATGTAAACAAGATGTGATTTAGAGGAAAATCAAATATCTTTATTCTTTGAAAGTAATTACTTTAAATTAAATCAATGTTGGAATATTAGCTGCTGCTAAAATTATTAAATTATTTAAATTTCCACATAAATTAATAAAATAGAACTAATTTTTGTTTTAAATTTATTTAAAAGATTATATCTGGGTTAATAATGTGCATGTATTCAAAATTATCAACCATCCGAAAATTAAAACTTATAATTTGGGATCTTTAAGCCATTAGCAAATTTAATTATTAAGAAATTGAATAGAGAGTTCGTTAATTTTACCTCTTCCATGACACAAAATTATTTCCAAACAATATTGAAAAACGATCATTGCTTAAATGAGTAAATATAGGCGTTAAGATATAAATTTAAAATAAATGGATAAAAATTAAAAATGATAAAATGTACTATAGTTGAACAGCTGGTAGTCTATTCCGTTTATCATAAATAAAAAAAAAAAAATAAAAATTTTGTAGACGAAGGGTTACATTACTATAGAATGAAATTGATGTTTTCGAAAAACAAAAATATATAAAAAAAAACCCTACAAAAATATATTTCATTTTCTCATCAAGCCACGTGTCAAATACAATAAAACCTCTATAATAAAATAAAATCGTATCTCCGGTGTCTATTTCTAATATAAATTTTAATGAAATTTAATTTTCACTATAAAGAGGGTTCATAAAAGCATTTTCAATATAAATAATCAATTTTTAAAAGGCTCTCTTTGCATTTTCTTTACCTATTTTTCGATTCTTAGAAAAACACCCTTTTCCTTTTCCATTTATTTATGTAAATTGTAAATAATATCTACATCGAAGTATAGGCTGTATCCTTCTTAAAACAATATGAAATATTTAATTTTTTGGCAGCGTGTTTAACTAAAAAAAAAAAAAATTAGAAAAATTCTACACAGTTGAAGAAAGCGAATGAAAAGATACAGAAAATTAACGTTAATATGATGAATGAAAAAAATAAAGAGACAGATGAAACGGTCGTCGTAATAAAATTTAAGACGTTACAAATTTCCCTTTAAAAATGTCGGTTTCAAAAAAAGTTTTGATAACAGAGGAACATGAACTTTGGTCAATGATATAAATATGTATAATCATTTAGTATTTCATATACGGGAAACTATATTTCGCATAAACGAACCCATGGTTGCAAATAAAGACCAGTTTCATTAATTTACATTTTCAGACGGTTTTTATTTGTGTTCAGTAGCATTATGATATAAGACAAATTCGATACTTAGCAGAATCAAAACTAAATTTCCTGATTATGCTTCTAACAGTTGCTATATTTTATTTGAAGAGCAATATAATTCTGGAAATAAAACGATATAAATTCAATTAATTAATTAAATGAAGAATTCATAATAATTTCAAAAGATAACGAAATAACTTAATCTGAGTGAAGTTTTGGTCACTGCTTCAAAAAAAACGCATATCTTCCCATATATCTAACTCAATCTTCAGGTAGTGTGTATTGTACGTTGTACTTGTACCTATATATAGGCGGCGGCTATTGAATTTGTAAACAAGAAATTTGGGAGAGAAAAAGCTCAATTACTTTTTTCTTTTTCTCTTTCTCTCTCTCTCTCTCTCTCTCTCTCACTCACTCTCTCAATGATGAAGATGGAAGCAAATTCTAACTGTTGCCATATTTTAAACAATGTCTCTACAAAATAATGTCTCTCTCAACTCAAAAGCTTTAAGTATGAGATGAGAATGTGTTGTGGCCAAGCGGCCTGAAGGTAAGTATTTATCAACTTTTGACAGCAAACTCAATTTCAAATTTTAAGCACAAAAATGAGAATGTATTTTAACTATCTCACAACACTGATTGATATTCAACAGTGTTAGTAAAAGAGAGTTCGAATGCGTGCTTGTATAATTTTCGAGAGGTATACATTTGAATTTTTATTCAGTTGATCTTGTAACTTTGATTAGAGTTTACGTGAAAATGCGGTTCGGTTAAATAAGAATTATTATTTTTTTTTGGTAAATCGAAATATAAACAAAAACAAAAGAAAAGAAGTTTTTATAATGAATTGGTGTTGTTGTTTATCTTGTGTGTAATATTCAGCATAGTTTATTGCTTGACACATCAGAAGGATTTAGTGTTTTAGTGGTAAAACTAAACCAATTCATGGTTGGGATAACAGTGTTACTGGATTCAGCGCGGTGTAACAATTGAAATATGATTTTTTTTAAATAAGCTCAGTGAATTACAAATATTGGATATCATATGAAATGAGTTGTCAGTGATTATTAAACAAATGTCAATTTTCTAATTTTAAAATACCTGTTCCTCTGAGCAATTATTGTTTCGTTTTTTTTTAAAATATTTTTTTTTTTATATTTTTAATGATGATTACTAAGCAATATTTATACTCTTAGTGTTGATATAATATATGTTAATAAAGTGTTGATGTTTGAATATTTCTTTAAATAGATATTGTGATTTAAACCAATTTTCTAACGGAATATTAATATATTGGATTACGTGATTATCAACCTTTTCAAAGAAAAAAAATTAAATTAATATTAGAATAAATTTAACATTATGGATACAAACAAGATGGATAGACGGATAACATTTCACATTTTAATTTTATCATTAGGTGAGTTCAAATTTAATTTTCATTAAATTTATTTTGTATGAAAAATATGATATTGTGATGGTTCAGCAATGTGTTTTTTTTAAATATATATACAAAAAATGAAATTCAATTCATGTTTTTATTGTATCAAAATTGTATGTATGGAATGTACAGCGTTTTAAGATTTTAACCAGTTGTTAAGGTTTACACAAATTAATGAAATACTTATTTTATTGAATTCATATTATTACTGTAATTAAAAAAAAGAAATATCCTAAATTCCACTATGAGTAAGATATTTTCCCACCATTTTTGAGTCACAAATATATATTTTTGATCATTACTTTTAAATTAGGTATGAAATCACCGAAAAAGAACCTGTTTCTGTAAACTTTTGTTTTTTTCGAGAAACGGTTTTGTCAACTATAACACTATAATTTGCGAGAATTTTTCACTTTGTATGTTCGTTACAGGTATAAATGGTACAAATGGTATAACCTCAAATGTTTTTAATTTATAATTTTTTTATTTTGGTTTTACTCGTTGTCATATTGTGGTCATCTCGGTTTACTGCAAACGACGGTTATTTGAAAGATTTCATAGTGCCTAATATTTAATACTGCTAATATGATCTGATGCACAGAAATAAAAATTGTTGGTTTATTATTCTGGGCTACAGCAAAGAACATGAATATCCAACAATGGTAGAAAAGTCTCGAGCATTAAGCATTTAAACGTAGTTTAAAATGCCATAAAAAAATGTTTTTAATTAGTTTCAACAAATTTCAAATTGTTTGTGCATTATTGAATTACATTTACTTCCTTCCATTTCATAATTATGCAATAAGGTGTCTTATAAATAAAACATATTATAATAATCTATGTATACAAACTGTCACCTATGCATTGTATAAAATGTTCATATAGATATAAATTAAAACGACTACAGAATTTTAATGTATGCTGTCCTTGCATTTTTCCACATGAATTGCTGGAAACGGAGATTCAATCGTTATATTATTTTATTTTTATTTTTTCATATATATAAATATATTTTACTTCAATTCACACCTGCCTGCCACATATAAGTGATGGGCTGTGCTTGATGTGCTAGCCGTACGTGTACCAACACATATATTATACATACATGCATGTCGTTGTTAACCGTGCGTTCACTTTAAGAGGTATATTATGAATAACAGATTTTGCGTTTTCGATAACATAGACTGTATAATTTAAATACAGCTGCATTTGCTTAAATAATATTTATGAAATAGGTACCTATATAGAATAAAAAAAAAAAAAAATGATTAAAAATAACACGAAATATAAGAGCATGTACACTGTACAGAGTATAAGATAATAGAGGAATATATTAGAAAATAAACTAACAATCAATAAATGCTTGAAGCTTAGTTATACATATTATAAATTAATGACATTAGCATATATATGCATATTATAGTATCGATTTGCGCCTATAGCCACAATTATTTTAACATATTGTTGCTATTATTATTTTCATCATTAACATTAAATAATCTTATTAGTTAATAAAATCACATTATTATCGAGCTAAATGAGTTTAAGTACTTTACCTACATAGAATTTGAAACATTTCTTTGTATTGCGAATAAGGTATACCTACTTTCTATCTAGATCTACACAACACGGAATACGATAAGTCTTTACAGACTTTTAAACAGTTAAAACATAATTTTCATCATAAAATATTATTTTTTCCGCGTCTTCTTTCCTTTTACATTTTCATCTCCTGAAGCATACAATTGTATAAAACTGAAATTCACAAATATTTTCGTGCTATCAAAATGCAAAAAGCATTTTATACGAGACTAGACCATGAATTTTCAATGAAGTTATAATGTTTTTTTGAATTATGAAAAGTTGTTATCGCAACTTTTCTTTAATGAAAAAGTTTTCTGTGAAATTCTGTTCGTATACACAATGATTGGTAGCACTGCCACATATCATCTTTGCATTATTTTAGATGATATTCAGATGAATTTCGAAGCTTCAACATTGCCGGAAATTTTCTTAATTCTTCTTTGCATATCATCATCAAGTAATGGTTTCTTTCGTTCATTATATCTTTTGATGAATTGGCGTAATGTTTTTCATGACTTTTTGATTGTACTTTAAAGAACTAATTAGTCTAAAACATAGGTTCATATAATAATAATTTTGATGAATATGAAAATGATTCTTTCGTATTTATAGCAAATGAACATTTATAAACAAAATGACAAAAAGCTACGTTTCATTTTACATTATATTCATATGATGATGAAATCACTTAAAATCACGTTTTTGTTTACAAACAAATTTCGCCTAAATTTAAATAATAATTTTTTGGTTCCATTAATACTTTTTGCATTTTAGATAAACATATATCGTTGCTTATCTTATCGTGTATTGCGTTTTGAAAAGATATTTATCTCAAAAAAGTCTATATCGCAAATGTTAAAAATAAACATTAATATGTAACGAACATATTTTATTAGAAATATTTAAATTTCTGTTGCGTAACTTACGAGAATGTTTCAAAAATTTATTTTCAGGAAGCACCTTTATCTATTTATATTGTATAGTAAACAAGTAAATATATGAAAGGGGTTCAAAATATACAGGTCTTGTTGGATATTTCTTGTTGTTCAAATCGTTATTTTTATTTTAACTTATTTATCTCTGTACAGAGGAAAAAAAGAAGATCTGTACACGAAACACACGAACCAAAAACACCATGATAGCAATAAAATTTATTATATTTCTTTTCTTTTCTTTTCATAGACTTTACGCGAGCGATATATGAACTTAACGTGAATAGGAAAAAAAAAAAAAAAAAAAGTACATTTACCTCACTTATGCTTTTATACTTGAATGTTGAATGTCTACAATTTTTGCGTGGTGCACGTGATATCCTAGAAAGAAATTCTCTCGCACCATTCTGATATATTTTCTAGAAAAAAAAAAGATATAAAACATGAAGAAGATACATACGACAACTCGCCTATATATTTTTATGTCCAATTTAAAAAAAAAAATTATATATATATTTTCAAAAAGTAAAAATCTTTCCAACAATAACATCTTCTTTTTTTTCTCGTTTGTTGAAATACTTTCGTGTGTGCACCTATTTGAAAGCCTATTGTAATATTTATTCATACACAATCACATATTCATATATATATGATCTCCGTTGTATATATTTGGATTTCGTATATGTGATGCAGATAGATATGGGCGGAAAATGTATGTAAATAATAATGTAATATGTATGTTTTTACGAAAAAAAAAAAAATCATATATATTTTTTATACTACATATATATATGAAATAGGATGAAAAATATGTGCGAAAATATGTTGACAATTTGACAGAATTTGGAATAAAACGTAATTTTTTATTTTTAAATTATGTATTATTTGAATAGGCACGTAAAATATAATCGTAGACGATATAAAAATGAATGAATTATGCATAATAAAGATTTTGTTTTGTTTATTTGTTTGTTTTTCTCTTTTTTCTTTTTGTCTATATTATGTCATTATGTTTTAATGCATCTTTCGAAAATTTAATGATGTTTGGTCGAGTTTTTCATATTAAGCAACAATTTTAACATAAATTAAATCTATTAGAGCACATTACCTACTCACTCTCGATAAATAGAAAACTTCAATACTAAATTTATATCATGTTCATTTTATCAGTAATAATAATAAAAAAAACTTTTCGATGTACTGTGAAAATGAAAAGTATTTTCTCCCACTTCAAACCTTTTTGTTGTGTACTTACAATAAAAAAAGAAAAACAAAAAACAAAACTTAAAGTTAGATAAACATATAATGCTTGTATTATTCCTTGCAGTAGTACCTTCATGAAGACGATAATACAATTTGTTATGGGATATTGTACGAGTACTTTTATAATAATGACCGTTAAACAACAGTGGTTAAATCAAACTATTTTCCAAACTGCATTTTTCCAGTAAAAGTTTTCTGACCTTTTCGCAATGTTTTTCGATTTTTATATAACAGCAAACATGATAGAATAGTTTTTATGTGATTGAATTGGCATTGCTATCGAAAGGAAAATGAAATTAGTTTCTGAGGACACTCCTGAATCTTGTTCAATTTATTGTGATCCGATTGGATTATATTTGTTATTATTTTTGTATTGGCTATTAAGTACTTTTATATTTCTGGGGGAAATATTTTTTTGGTGTACAATACAATTCGTAATATAGGTACAGGATGGTTCGATTAAAATTTCCCAAAACACTTGTTCTTTTAAATAACGAGGTTTTTAACATTCTATTGGAATGTTGAAAATTACCATAAGTGTGAAATATTTCTGTTTTTGAAATAGTCTAAAATTCGTCTAAAAATAGTCTTCATTTATACCATTTTTACAACTTTATGTCTTTAAATTATATCACACTCTCTAGTAGAGTTTTGCGAAATCAACGTAAATTCGCTTCGATCAGATATTTATAGCAATTCTTACACCTTGAAAATCTAATTCATCGTTTGTTTTTAAAATAGTTTTTTTCTGGGTCAAAATTCACTAAAGAAAAAAAAAGTACTGGGTAATTTTAACAGAAACTCCCTGTAGTTTGTTGGGCATAATAATAGATTGAAACTTTCATCCGTAATTTTGTACTAAATGTTATCAAGAAAATTCTCTGATCGATAGAAATATATTCGATTCAAGTTGATTGTCTTGAAATAACACAGGTTCTGCCTAAAACATTTTTAATTTTGGAATATTTTAATTTCAAATCTTATTCGAGTATCAAATAAATTGAACCCAGATTTAGTTACCAAAAAAAAAAAAACCAAAAATGTCTATTTAAAAAATACCTGCTGGTGCTGGTGTTCAATATTTAAAACTCATTTTAAAATTAAATTTGAAAATTATCTTTTTCTTCAATCTTCATCGATGTTGAAAGTTTATAATGTTTATGTTTCCTTTTGTGTTTGATACTGGATAAAAAGAACTATTGAATAAACCAACTATTAAAGGTAGACAGACATACCAAACAACTAACTACTTAATAGCACACCAAACCATCCCAGGTAAAAAAAAAAAAATATATATATATTTTTATTAGTTTTTGAATTGAAAATAAGCTGAAGTGAAAATGTGCATATAAGTATTATAAAGGTACCTACAACCGAAAATGAGGGTATAATTCTTTTTTTGTTAAGGGCGTTAACGAATGTGTAACAAAAAAAAATGTATTTTATTATAAAAACGATTTGGTTTGCTTTAAAATTAATAGGTAATATATTTTAAGGTGAATAACAATAAATATAGCATTAAAGTTATTTTTTTTTTTTATTATTATTAAAATCTAATATGGGTCTAACGTCCATTTTGTATTGTTTCCTTTTTTTTTTCAAGGAATAGTTTTTTTTTTTTTTGTAGCAACTGTTTTTTTGTTCGCAAAGAATATTTTTGGACCTAAAATATCGGTTCCTTTGTATCTCTCAATATAGCATTCCAAATATTTTATTATTCATTTTCATGGTTCACATCGCAACACAAAAAAAAAACATTTTATACAATTTTATAAGGACTTCAAATTTATTACAGAGAAAAAAAATAAAGCAAAAAAAAGCAAAAAAAAATTAATAGATATCCTGGGACTAGCGACCATTTAATTCAACGTAGAAATTCACATTGCATATCTCTACGGTTTTATTTTTTGATTTTAATTTTAATGTCGTATTTATTTGCACATAGCAATAGAACTCAGCTGGTACCGTATTTAATGTTTAAGGGAAATGCTTTAGTATGTCATGTTTTATAATTGCTCTTTGCTTAATCTCATTTATTTGTGTTCATTTGATCTATGAGTGTTGGATTTTATTTTGAACATTTATTAGTTATATTATTTGAAATATGCAGAATTAGAAATAGTTTGTTGAAAATGAATACTATCAGAGGAAGGCTCTGCTCTGCTTATACTTTCTTCAATTTTCATTTGTTGAAACAAATACAACGTTACAAATGTCAAGTTATTCCAATTTCTTCTATTCATTTTACTTTCTGACCCGCAGTCGATCTATTTATTTAAACTAATTTGCATGTTTTCCGGATAATATCTGATATTTAAAATCGTTTAAATGGTATGTATGGTTCATTGCTAAGTAAAATTCATTTATTAATAATAGTAAAAGGAAAATTATACGATACCTACTTTAAACTATGAATGACAATGCTGTAAATAATTTACATTTATTTATGTATATTTCGAGTTAATCACAATATGAAGGGTATTTGTAAAAACATAGTAACATTAATTCAGTATTAGTATTAGAGATCTAAATATACTTAAAGCAACCCAAACATTTTTGCTTGGCATTTAGCAAATAGGAGGAAAAAAAATATAGGATAATAAATAACACTCTTGTAAAAGAGGCCTTTTTCTATATCAAAGATATAAATATATACTCTACTTACAAAATGTACTCTCATACGCATGCTATGATGATGGTACTCGTTTCGCTAAACCAATTTGAGTAGGTCAAATAAATAAAAACCCCATTTGGGGATAATCATGACATGATTCATAACGGGTTTCAAAGAGAAAAAAAAATATATATATATAACCAGGCTAGAGGAAAAAATTTATATACTCGGCAAGTTTTGCTTTAGCTTTGATAGTTAGCTAGCAGCCAGTTTAGTCTTTGGTCTTTGCTGTATGAAATTTTATAGTAAACTATGTCATTTGTTGGTTTCTGCTTTTTTTGTTGTTGTCTGTATTTCATATGAATTACACCCTTAAAACATATCTACACTAACGCCATTTAATGTATTTATAGTTGAATAGAAAATATGTGAAATAATAATAATAACAATAAAATAAAACCAAAACACAAATAGAATCAACACCGAAAAAAAAAAAATGTATCAACGACGTGATTTATAAAACAAAACATAAACATAATAGTTGTTTTAGTTAGTGGGTAACAAATTGGTTCTTGTAAAACAATAACATGACAGAAAAAGGAAAAAAGCAAAATAGCTCGTATACCTCATACATCATTCCTTTATTTCAATATAATTTATATGCTTTTTTTTTATAATACATCGATGCTGTGATATATGTACGTACAAATTGTCTACCCTAACATATCATATCCGATTCGATTCGATCGAATATTGTAATATCAAACTAATTGTACGGATGGCACAGATACCCTGGCAATATTTACACAATACAATAGAATTACGTATTACTTCAGTTTAACATGCGAGCGTATCGAGAATTTGATAATGATAGGTATAGGTATAGTATACATTTAGCCATCCACCTAGTTAGTATCATTTGAACATCAATAACTACATATTAGATGTCGAAGCATTTATTCGGATTCTAATACGAATTAAATCTAACATAATCCAATAACGAAAAAGTAAATAATAGAAGAAAATTCAAAAAATATCCATTTAAGGTAAAATATACTATTATGCGCTTTATTTTCGTCCGAAAATCCAAATGTGCTGTAGAAAATTCTATCCATATTACATATCCCAATATTATCACATTTCTATCTATCTATCGAACTATTCTGTTGTACATACATTTTTATGTGGAGTTGAATAATGTATGGTTATCATCATCTTCTGCCATTTACCAACCAAACCAAATCAAATAAAATCAAATACCTACTTCAACATTACAGAAACAGTAACGCGAACAAGCGTACACATTGAGCCAAAAAAAAAAATTGTCTGTAAACATTGTTATAGAAAAATGGCTTGAAAAGCATTTTGAAACATATGATACGCCTCATGAATTTCGTATTGCTGAATAAGGTATTTTTGTTGATCAAAAATACAAAGAATAATGCAAAAGTTATGTATACATACATGCTTTCGAACATACTTAACAAAAATTTGCATAGAATTTTGATGCATATTATTTGAAAAGGTTTGTTTGATTTAGATTTGTATTTGATTTTATCATAAATATAAGTCGGTACGGGAATTACTAAAGATAAATAATAAAGATTTTATAGACAATCAGTAAACAAAAGTATCTGCTGTTAGAAACAAACTACAAATATTTTCAAATTAGCGGTTCGTAATTTTTTTTCTCCAGCTTCTACAAAGTGCCTATCATCTACCACTGTATCGTTATTGTCGTTTGAAAGGCGTTCGAACAATATTTTATTATTTATTTATTTATTCAAGAAACAAAGCATACAAAGCATTTAAAATATTGAATTATTTTTTATTTATTTACTTATCATTTATTATCAGACTGTTTATTATTTCGATTCTTTGGCGATAATTAAACTATTTTTTTAATACCGGTTCTGCAATCCCTACAAAAAAAATTATTTATATTATAACTGTTCATATTTTTCATATAATAACATCCGTTCGTCAATAAACAAAAAAATATCCTAATTTATAAATAGCAGTTTTATTTTTTATTGAATTTGTAAACAAAGGACAAAAAAAAACAGTTTATGGAACTCGTTTCAATTATATAAATAATCTTCATCAATATTTTTCTACATTGCATACTCAAATCTAAACGAAATAACAATTAATTTTCACTCTTTATCTCATTCGTAAAATAAATAAAACAAAACGAAAACAATGGAACAGTTGTGCATTGTATTTGATTTCACTCCACATCTAAACATACCTTGAATTTATATTTTAAAAAAAAAATCGATTAAATTGATAACAATTAATACAATTAATTCTTTTATTATTATTAGCGAAAAGTGATTAATTAACAATCGCAACATAGTTGTAACGAGTTTTTGTAAAATCGCTTTGTGTTTTTTTTTTCGTTTTGCATTTTGTTCATTTTATGTTAAAATAATATTTGGTGCTTTAGTTTTATTCATTTTGTTGAAAATTTATTGAATTAAGTCGAAGATCTGAACCGAAAATCAATCTCGAGAACTTAAGATTTGGCTCTAGAATTAATTACATTTATTGTCATTAAACATATTATTCTTGATTTTGAAGCTTGAATTTTTACTGCCTCGCGTTTTGAACCGTTCCCAAAAACTAAACTACCTTTAAAATAAAATTGAACAGTTTTTCGAACCCGAAACCTAATAATTTGGTTGCTTCAACAAATTGAAAAAAATACTCCAAATGAAATAAAAAAATTATTACCTGTTCGTAAAATAAATTCCAACAAAATATTTTGCTGGACCAACTACCTATATTCTGTTTTTAATCTTGTTTCTATAATAAACAAAAAAAAAAAAAAAAAAACAATATTAACGAAACAGTAATTCATTAAAACATATAAGAAAAGATATGATGAGCGTCTTAAAAAAAATTAATTATCTACTCATTCTGTCTGTATATACGTTTTTGTAATATAATGACTACCTACAGCAGTCATGGTATCAGAAGTAATATGTTATTTTGCTCCAAAAGAAAAATTGAAGCGAACGTAATATAAAAGAAGAAAAAAAAACAACAAGTAATAACCTTAGACTTATAAAATAAAATATAAGAAAAGTATTTTTTTTTTTTTTTTTTTAATCCATACATCATTTTATATTATGCTTGGTGTCGTTGATGTACACACAGTATGCACATTGCATCTCGGTAATCTGCAACACATGTAGAATCATCTAAATGCATGTACAAGAGATACAGGGATACATAATATTTTACATTTGAAATTATTATCAAGGTAAATTTATAAGAGAAGCGAGAAGTAAGAGGGAACAGGAGGTGAAATACACATAATAACGTAACATAAGTACACAAATTACTTGCCAGCAGACTTGTTTTATATTCAGAGAGATGATTATTTAAACAGATTGTTATATTCAAGTTTCCACTTAATATCAACATTTAACCATATATATTGCATGCAGTATTGTATGATTGTGTATGTGTATGTGTGTACTTTGTATGATTATATATTATTATAATATCAAATATTATATGCAATGTTAGTTGTGTACTTACTTATATATTTTCGTTTCTTATTTTATAAGCACGGAATATACTCATTCTATAATATTTAATACTATGCATGCATGCATGCATGCATTTACCAAAAGATTTTATATAAAAAAAAAAAAAACAACAACAACAAAAACATGCACAACAATATATAGCAACGCTCGCAACCATCATCCAGGGTGCATCTGTACATAAATAGTATATATGAAATTCTATATTATTATAATATACTGGTTGTATTTCATAGCTCTCATAATAATAATAATAATACGACTATATCTATCTACCTTCAAAATCAATGCGAGACGCGACTATAAGATTATTCACTGCAGCCTTTGGTTTGCATATCAAGTTTCTATATTATATTACATAGGAAACCATTATATTATTATATATTTAAATGTGGAATAGAGACCGACTATATACAGTATATATTCAATTTATTACAGAAATAGTATAAACAAATGTGTGACTGTAAATACACGGGAGATACATCTTTTAAGTAAGAAATATTTAGAAATGTAGAGCAAATAGTATCATCACAATAGTAGTTTAATAATAATAATGAATTCTGTTGACTTTATTAGCAAATTAAAATGTTTTCAAGTTGCGCGACTAAATTTGAAAATTCGTAATCATTATCATCATCGTCGTCGTTTATTATTATCATCATTATCGTGACACAGTAAATATTTAAAACATGCTTAATGCTCATCTGAATTGAAACGTTGATTACTGGCGAAAACAAGTCGACTAGTAAATAGTGCTTGGTGGTTGTGTTTTACTTTTGTTTTCCAAATTTATTTATTTACTAATGAACGCACACCTTATCAAAATGTGGCAACTGTTAAGTAAATATATTTAATGTAACTATAACAATATTAAATTAATCTATTTATTTATTTATTTTTATTTTAAATTAAATTAAATTAATCTACTTATTTATTTATTTATTTTTATTTTAAATTAAATTACATAAACTTTTAAAATTAAATACATGAATTAGCAATTTTCACGATATTTTGTTGTGAGATAGCAAAATGCTGAATTCAGATATTAATTAAAAAAGATTTCTTTATTTAAAATTACTAATAAAATATATTGCTTTTCGTTTCCTCATATGAACTAAAATTTGAATGTTTAAACACTGAATTATTAACGTTGGCGATAGGGATGCGGTTGTACTTTGTATTTGTGTCTAAACTCAATTTAAAAACAGGAAAATAAAACAAATATGTAAACATCCAATATTAAGGCTAATTTTTACAAAAATTAATATAAACATTCTTTTTCATAATTCATTCTACGCAAACCTGGATATATAATATATATTATTATAGGATGCTATGTCTTTATTGATCATGTCTAAAAAAGAGTTTAAAGTTGCTTTTAACTAATACTCCGGCCACATTGCAAACGTTTCAGACTAAACTTTGGTCTATAACACTCTTAAGGCATTCTTTTCACATATATATTTGTGACCATTTTTTAAATGGTGGCTCATATTAAAAACTAAATACCATCTAGATGGTCTCTGTTGTATCAGCACGGCACAGTTACATTCCATATATTATTTTAACAGAAAACTCATTTAATTTTTTTTTTTTTTTAACAAGAATGGCAAAACACTCAATTCACTGTGCTTTATATTAAAACCATGAATGAACAACGCAAAGTGTTTGTAGATTCATATACAAGTAAACAAAAAAAAAATAAAAAAAAAAAATAGGAGTTAAAATAAATAATAAAGCAGAACATAAAAGAACAAACCACTAATTTAATATGGAGTTTTTAATTTGATCGAAGCTACTTGTAAATGTACAGTTTATATCAAATTGTTAAATAAAAAATGAACTTTGCTTTGTATAAAATGTAATTGGTGAGTAGACAGTTCAGTTACTATATGAACGACACTCATATGTATAAATATATATATAGAGAGAGATGCAAATACAGTTTATGTATTTTACATGAAATTTCCATTGAATTATATATATTGAGGGCACAGCAAGGACCTAGTTGCATAAACCACATATACACAAGTAAAACAGCATTAGTTATATAAATGTGAATTTATATATTTAAAGTTAGTTTGAATTGAACTTCTTTTTTTTTTTTTACCAAATAAATGTACTTATATGGACTAGATGAACATGTCCACACAAAAACTAAAAATACACGAGAAAAGTTTGTTTAAAATGCAGTATAAATCAGTTCAATATGTAATGTATGTTGTACATGATATATTTGAGGAATTAACGATGACTACACATCTCATTGTGTCCATTTCTGTTTTTCTTATATATATATTTATAATATATGTATAACTTGTATCTTTTAAAGAAAAGTTGTAAAACTTTTCTTTTTTCTTCGGCACTCAGTCTGTTATATTTATATATAAGCGAACCTTTAAAGTGTATTCTTAGAGTCGAGACAACCCAAATCATAGAGCTTATAGTCAACCAACCCTCATCAATATACTTTAAAAAAAAAAAGATCTTCTTTTTTATTGATTTACTGCGGTTCCATCTATTTCTATTTTATATTACATTTTATTTAACTAATATAAAGGACAATAATAATAAAAGAAAATGAAAAACGAACAAAAAACTAAGTAAACATAATCATCAAAATTATCATTTAATTTAAATCAACCATAAAACAAAAATATATTATTAAATTATCTCGAATAATCTCATTTTTATTATATTTATTAAACAAACAAAAAACCTGCTTGCCGATTAAAACTCAAACAATTTGAATTGTGGTTGGTTTGAAGCGAATTGATGGCACGATTTACGGGTATGAATATTGAGAAAGAAAGAGCATGTGGGTGGTTAATTGATCGATCGTAATTCAAAAGAAAGGTGCAGCCATGATTAGAATAACCGTAATTTAGATGATAATAGTAAATGATATAAATTTGATTGCCTTGCCAAATGAGAAGCATTAAAACGTTTTGTTTACAAATGCATTATTAAATAGATTTAATATAAGCATAAAATATAACGAATCTGTTTCTTAATTTGAAAAATGGTTGATAGTTTTTGTGGCAGAATTTATTACAGAAAATAATACACAATAAACAAATTATGTGCATCTTAAAATTTTAATGGCGCCAATATAACAAACAGACAAAGCTTTAATAAGTCTTATCAATATTTTCGGCTCTGAATTATTTATTATACGCATTTATATGAATATTTGATTTTGATATTATAATATTTATTTGCTCTTATACTTTTATTAATGCTGATGTACGTGGAATTATTAAAGAAAGCATAATAGAAAATCAGAAATGAAAACATATAATTCAATGGGAAAATAGAAAAGGTAATGAACAGAAGCAAAAAAAAAAAGAAGAAAAAAAGAAAAAATGTTGTAGGAATGTACTATTGCTCTTGTTGGTAAATGGGCTTGGGCATTCATGGCATTATTGTAATTAAATTCAGAGTTCAGACATTTGTTTTTCTCTTTGTAAGATATTTTCCAAGAAACCTAAAATTTATCTTTTGTTTGAAAACAATTAATCTTTTTATTGAAAGAGCTTACATTTATTGTATTACATTATTAAATAATAATGCCTACCCTTTCATTGTATAACCAGGTCTTTGCTACATATAGATAAATACATGTGAAAACGTCAAAATATACATATTAAAAGACCTGGGCTCAGGCTCAGAAGTTCTAACTTTAATAATATATATAAATGTAATGTATTGGTGAATCATTCTGTTTATAGGAAAACCATCTGACAGGCGGGTGCTTGCCGTTTATACTTACATAAAATAATATGTTTTTCTAGAGAAAAGCTGTTATGCTTTGCTTTTACTTTGAGGCATCAGCATAATTTTAACAAAACAAGAAATTTGAAATGGTATTAATTCATGTTGAATGACCTCAATTCTTACCCTCTTGCCCTTTTTCTTGTCTACTTTTTCCATTCCAGTCCTCAATGTGATACATTTTACAGCCTGCTATTGGTTTATAAATATAAATGTATTTAATGCTGTATTATATTCCAGCACTCAGCATTTAAACATTATTGCGAATTGTGTATATTTTCTAAAAGCTTTTGCCACGCAATCATCTATATATTTTGTGCTGTCCCCAATTCTCATTGTGCTGTTGTTCATCCGCAATTCCGGGGCATCATTAAAGCTTCACTATCTCAATTCATATTTTCCGCTATTATATGAAGCTCTTTTATTATTATTATTATTTTTTTTGGTAACTAGTATACTGAAAATGAAACTATAGAGTATGGACATTATAGGTTTGCTGTTATTCTATGTATCTTCCCATTGCATTAGTTGGCATTTGGTATACATTTGTGCATTTCAGAATATATAATAATATATTCACTACATACAATTACGAGTATCCAATTCCTATATAAGCCTTTTATTTATTTCTCTTTTTTTTTTGTTGTTTACAACGAACATAAAATTTATAGGAAATATTTGGGTTGAACAATTTACAAACACACTTCATATATATCGGTGGTGATGGTGGTGGAATATGGTGCAAGAGTTTATGAATATTTTCAAAATAATGTTGCTTGTTCATATTTTTTAAGTGACCTGTTCGGTTCTCAAATTCATATATTACTGACTGCTTGGTGGGTATATGGTATTGAACTCATGAACTAGTAGTTTGTCGATTCATATATTTGTAATGGCTACAAAATTGTATTGAGCTTTTGCAGCACACTTGTTATTTAAATATACCACACGCAATCTACGAGTATAATATTTTGCATTCCGTAAGCGTATCTACGATACGTGTTTTATAATTATTTATGATTCAAATACTTAATATATATTGAAATATTTATAGAACATTATCATAGTCAGGCTATATAGTCCTGTATCCATACATACTTTCATAGTGTTGTCGGGTCCTATAGTAAAGTAATTGGTAATGATTTACAAGTTGATAACTTTGCACATTATGTGCGCGCTTGCGAATTTATTCGTTATACACAGGCAAACCACAATAATATTAGCTAACTGGAAGGTATTAGAACAAGAGTAAAATACTTCGTATATATTGGATGGATATATGAAGGGTATTTTAATAGTTTGTTTATGTGGTCAAATAGTGTTTATCTAAAAAGCTTTGCAATATATTTAACAAGTTTGTTGTTGTTGTTGTTTTTTTTTTTTTTTGTTTATGTATAACGATGGTATTATGCATTAAATTTGATTAAGATCGTTTAAAACCAAATATGTTAATATTAATGTAGGTGGGGGGTGATTCTGATTTGGGTTCGGTATATAAATTCCCTAACAATGTTGACAGACTAAAATTAGAACTTTTTTTTTCATACACTTTTTGGCGACCCTTTATAATCCTGTTTCTTATCTAATCCTAATGAATATATACGAAACAAATTTTATAGAAAGATGTATGCCATACCTTTCTATATTGTATATAGTGAAACCGTAAAGCACAATTCAGGTGATACAAAATGGGTAGATGAAGAGACGTCGTATCAAAAATATAGAGCTTATTGATGTAATCTTCGTAATTATGAAATAATCCTTTGCAAGAAGTAAATGTGAACAAATTAAAACTTTATGAGTTGGGGTGAGCTTAAAAAAAACGTCTATTTTATGCGGCATATGTCCCTTAAAAAACAAACTGAGAGTTCCAGTTAACTAAAACAAATTCATTATATTGACTTTTCGTTTTACTTTTATTTTTAAATCCTATAACCTAAATATTGTGTTTGAGACTACAAAAATTCAACTTTGACACAGACTCTTAAAATACTTAAGTATTACATTTCATAACAAGAGCAAGAAAAAAAAACTAAATACTTAGAAATCACAGTTAAATAATTATTTTTAGTTTTGTGTTTAAAAGAAAGAAGAAAAAAAACCACTTGAAAAGGTTTCTTTCTTTTATTTTTCATTAAACGTAACTTAAATTTTAATGTGAATCTTATCTTAATTTATGTTACAGCGACCAAATAAATTTTTCATAAAACCAATCATATCTTTCTGTGGATATCATAAAATGAAAAATTTCATTATTAATATACTTGTATTACAGTCACCATCCGAACTATAGAATCAGCGTATAAAAAAAAAACGCAATTCTTTAAAAACAAATCATTTGCAGCTACGTCCGTCTATCTCTGTATTATATTATATATATATTTGAGTATATATATTATAATGCTAACACTGTCATATATTATAAAAGAAGAAGATTGCCCTGAGGGCAGTCCTCATTTTGAGGTTAATGTTGTTGATTCAAAAGCAAGTTTATTCAACAGAAAATATGTAAGCGGGCAACGGCACATAAACTATATATATATTCAAGAAGGAAATAACTTTGTGTGTGCTACATTAAAATATGTTTATGGTGACGACAACACATAATACAAACCAGCAACAACAAAACGCACAAAACCTTTAACAGTAATTTTATTTCTTATTTTTTTTTTTCTGTTTATTTTTTGTTTCTATTCTTTGCTACTGAGATCGAGAATATAATGTGTTTTGATATAAAGAACAATATAAATTTGGATAAATGTCACTTCAATTAAATCTCTTTGTTATTTCATTTTGCTTTATATTTTTATTATTATTTTGTTCTTTTTTTCTTTTTTTTTGAGGGATAAAGATACCATTTCTGTTCATGATAACAAATATGGTTTTGTAAGATATATGGATTTGTTTGAAATCCAAATCTGTGGTCACCATGATGCTGATGGATAGAACGTTGAGCATCGTTATGAGAAAAATATACAATTTTTGTGTTTTTTGTTTTTTTTTTTTTGTTTTCTTGGAATTCAGAAGATATAAAATAGCTGTTGAAGACATTAACTTAAAATACTCGGTAAGAGATATAATGATGAGAAGATAATTTATATAAAGTATAGGTCGAAAATTACTTCGCCGAACCGATGTCTTATTATTCATTATTCATTAGTAATTGTGCGATTTTTAATAAAGTAAAAGAAAACGTAATCATTTTTTTTTTTTTTGTAAATTAAACAAATTTTTATAAATATTACAAAAAAAATAATAAAAAACAAAACAAAACAAAACAAATTTTAAATTTCAATTATCATCGTAAAGAGGGTTTTTTTCTTCTTATATATATAACAGAATGCTACTCGTTCAGTAAAGATTTAAATTTTAATACGAAAAAAAATATATGTATATTGTATAAATAAAAATAAATAAAAAGTTAAAAGTCAAGTAGAAAGAAGTCTTGATTCAAAACATTCAACAAATTGAAAAACGCATAAAAAAACCTTTTCTTTTTTTTTTCTCATTTTAAAATAAATATAGGTATACGAACGAAACGTGTAATATAATACAATATTTATTTCTACAATACATATATGCTTACATATAAGATTCTATGTATAAAATGTCTGCACAACAAATAAAAGTTCCATTCCTCCATCTTGTAGCGTTTTTAAGATATAGAAAATGCTAATATAGAAAAACCGGTTTTCTAAAGACCAAGCCTTTGCCTTATTATTTTATTACTATTACCTGACTAAGAACTACAATATATTAGTCCGTATATACTAGGGTTGTGATCAATGTTTGTTTGTTTGTTTTTTTTTTTCTGTTTAAGTTAGTTATCCAAAAAGAGTTAGGCTACATTTTAAGATTTAACAACTAAAAAAAAAATAGAATTAATGTGAAAATTGTAATTTTAGTAGTCGCATGAAATCATCAAGCAACAAAGAGTGCAATTAATTAAAACAAAAGAAGTAACGCTGACTAAGGTAATCGTTACATTGACACAAAAATATCGCTACAATGGTTAATGTAACGATGTTAGTTAAGCACATTTAACTTAATATCGCTATTAGTTGCACTCGCAACCCTGAATATACGAATATTCAAACAAACGAACATACATATTTATTTGTTGGTATTAAGTATATTTTCTTAGAGGTACACATTTACTTATTTTATTTATATATGAAGACTAAGCTATAAGTATACGCTGTAAACATATTATTATTATTTTGTTTTGTTGTTGGTATTAAGTTTTCTGTATAATATCGAAACAAAAACACACAATGGTATTTCGATTTCTTATATAGGTATATCTTTGTGTAAAAATACAGAGAATAAGACGAAAGAAAAAAATAAAAAAAAAAAATATAAATAAATGTAGTCAACAATATTTGTATAGGTATTTTTTTTCTTTCTCAATATTACCTACCTTTTAAAATTCAACCTCACCTCAGGTAGTAGTAAGCTATAAGGTAAAGTGTTATATTCAACTTATGTATTCACGTACATGTACGTTATATTGAATAATATTAATACACACATTTAATATAATAAACGACAGCCATTTTTATTTTAAATAAAAAGCATAAAATTAACGGTGACATCAAGTTATTAAATATAAAAATAAATAAAAATAAGCTGAACATACAATTTAATATTTTTATTATGCGAAGAAAATTGTGTGTTCTTCTTTTTGGTCTCGTTTTGATGGTATTATGTTGGAGAGGTTTTGATAGCGCACGCATGTAGGTAAAGTAAGATTAATATTTAAAAGAAAAAAAAAATATGTTTTTTATTTCACATTTTATATACCTATTTCTATATAATACATATATTTCTTCTTTTATTTTTTTCGCTTTTGTAGGTATCTAATATTGTTAAATCTCCAGTTGTGCGACCATATGGAAGAATAGAAAGAAATTTTATGTTTTTTTTTTGCCTTTTTTTTTTGTGATATCATGTTCTATCTGTCTGATTGGATAGTTGATTTTTGGACCGTTTGCATTTATTTTGCATCATATCATAACCGTGTCCAGAATATTTAGTATACAAGATGCAACGTTAACTGTTTTCCGTTTAACATTTAACTCCTGATGTAATATGATTTTGGTTCGTTTTAAAAATACTTATTTTTGAGTTTCTATTGAACATCTGCTTTTTACATGGTTTATCTCTTTCACTCTAACAATTTTATTTTTTTATTTTTATAATATAACCAAATACATCTTCTTTGATATAACTAACTTCATACTTCCCAGTAAGGAAACTTGCTTTCCATTCAATTTATTCAAAAATATCAACATTTAGATGCATTCATTCTGTTAAATAATATTCTAATATATTTCTTACAATAATAGTAAATTATGTAGCCCGGCATAAGTATATTATCAAAATTAAAAGGTTAGTCCGAAGAATGTTTTCATATCACAATTGATGCTGAAAAAATATTCAATACTGTCGAATAACATTGCACATTATTATGGCGATATCAAATGCTACATCGGTACCTACAATTAGTATGTAGAAATATTCAAAGAAAGTGTGAAACAATTTTCTAACGATAACTCTAAAACGAAATATTCACTTCCCTAATTCAATCTTCTGTATAATATCATCTTTTTCCAGTAGTAGAAGTTCTAAACAGACATAAAGCTGAGCTTATAGTTTGTGCATTTACGAAAACTGTTATAGTTTTATAATAACAAAGCTCTTATCACCGCCATAAACCACAAGGTAAATATTAAATACGAAGGAAAACCATTTATAAAATTATATTCTCAGTAAGTTTTATATAATACTCTATTAGTTTGTAGATTTATGCAGTATAAGTTGTGCCGGTAGATACCCTATTTTGATACCATAAAATGAATGAATATACTCTTTCTACGTTAAGTGCATAGTACTTTAAAACCGTACAACTCCTTAAGGATATGCACAATATTCATATCTATATACATACATATAGTCACTCTTACAAGAAGATGTTGAACGAACGTCATCCTTATATGAAACATGTAAAGAAGGATCGAGGGATATGTGGTTCATCATATTTTACAATTATAGTTTTAACATCTTTCCCTGCTACTATGGAAGTTGACATACATTTCTGTTCTTCGAATAATGAACATTTATGTTTTCTTTAAAATATGTGAAATAGAGTTGTTCTAGAATATTTTTTTATTAAATATGAAGTGCATTAATTAAATATGTTAAATGAATAGCACTTGTTAGTAAATTTTTATGAATGGTCTTCTCATTAAGTGTAATTAATATGGATGGGGCTTTT
>JAABKK020012096.1:43509-63520 GCA_011634745.2 Catotricha subobsoleta
TATATGTATATATTTTTTCAAACTCACAATCTCTATAAAATTCTTAAAGTAATCTAGCGCAACCAATTCTCAAAAAATTAAGTCACACCAACCACATGATGACTTCATAGAATTAACAGACATAAACCATTTCCAGTAACTTCGACATCATAAAACATTTTTCTAGTCAGTTGTTGTCCGTAAAAATGTTGGTTTAAAAAAAAAAAGAAGTATTTTACTGCTGAGTACATTATTTTTAATCACAAATATAGTCGCAAACGAAAACCAATTTATAAATAATTTTCTTACTAAATAAGCGGTCGGGTCCCGCTATATAGATGTTATTTTTTTTTTAACCGGACACAATTTTAAAGAGCAATAATGTCATAAAACATAACATAATTAGTTGAACTAAAAACTGAGAAAAAACAAGCAGCAAAAATTTGTAACTTCATTCAACCAAATCAAATCAAATTATCCAAACTAACATATTAAATAGAGAAAATAATATAATTTTCTTATTTTTATTAATTTAAATGTTATAAGTTCAAGTTCAATTACACAATAATAATAACAATAAATTAAATAAAATCCGCTAGGCCGGCTTCCTCCCAACAACAAAATTACGATTCAACAAAAACCACAGCAGCCCAAAAGCACCATAAAATAGTTGGTAATATATTTTGACGATGAGAACAATTATGGTACTTAACGGATTACATTATACTGATATAATTATCATTTCAGCAATATGATTTTGAAATATTTTCTGTATGTTTGTTGTGATGAATGTTAGGAATGGTTCGATTGTAATAATTGTAATTTTAAAAATATTCAGTGGTTCTAGTTATGGCGCAACAATTACAGAATATATGATTTATGTTCTATTTGATTTTATTGAAATTCAATTCTATTTATTATTTTTAAACTATATTAAATTTTCTTATTTCAGTTGAGCCGTTGTTATTATCTTATTAAATTTCATAATAAAAAAAAAAATTATAAGAACTTTAGTTTTCTGAGTAAAATTGTATAGTTTCTTTATGACTATAGAATTTCATATATTACTGAAAGAAAAAAATTATTATTTAACACAAACAAAAAAAAAAAAAAAAAATGAAAGAAAAATATGAAATAATAAGAAGAAATCGATTATATCCTTTTCATGCCAGAGATCCTAACTACATAATGAAAAAAAAAAAAAAAATGAAATCATTTTTGTATTATGTGCTTATGTTTGCTTATACATTGAACAGAGAAACTCTCAACTTGAACCGAAAACGATGTATGCTTTCTGTCTGACTACTTTACCATCAGCCAGAGTGCTAATAACAATCTATGCTTTGTGTGTTAGTTATGTTCTGTAGCATTGCTTGCATTTTGGTTCTTTTCATATTTATTTTTTTGCTTCGTAAAAACTCTTTGTGAAATCGACTTGAATTCAAGTGTCCTTTTTAGATTTCGGTTTTTTTTTCTTTTTTGTGTTCGGTATTATTATGCACTTTTAGTTTTCGTATAATATTTATTTTATTTATTTTAAGCTAACCTGTAATCTATTTACGAGATAAAAATAAGTATGTAGAGTATTAATGATAAATTTTTTTCGAAAATTTGAAAAGGTTTTTGTTTGCTAATATGTTTAATTTTATAGTGGAAATAAAATAGATATTCACAAAAAAATTTGTTGAATGGAGTTTCTTTAAATTCGTTTTATTAATTCAATTGTAATATTTTAATAAGCGACTATAACGAATAATAGAAGCAAATTCATATTTGCGATCTTCCAATGTATCAAAGAAGATTACTTCCTATATTTGCCTATCTTCGTCAAACTTCGTATATCCTTGACTCTATATTCTCAATTCTAACTTTTACTGAGGGCAAAACGCAAATAGTTTTTACAAAGAGTATACTTCAAAAAAGAAAAAAAAAAAACTAGAAAGAAAAATAAAAACAGTTCAAACCAAACCAATATAAATATGAGCTGCTACGCTTCCCACTTTTTTCTTAATAATGTTGCGAGCCAAAAGTAAAGCAAACAAAATAAAAACGAAAAAAAGGAAAAATAAAATAAGTATACAAAAGAGGCTTTACGTTATTTATTTTTTGTTGTTGTACCTTGGTTTGGAGTATTGAAAGAAAGAAGAAAAAAAAACGAATGAATCCAAAAACCCGTTTATAGAACACCAGTCAAATATATAAAATATTCTTATAGTTCTGTTTGTATTTCTTATATGCATTAAATTATATTTCTACCTATATGTAGTGTATTGCACTAAGTAGAGTCAGACTGAGAACGTACCTACACATTCAGCATGGGATAAGAAAATGATGAACTTCCTCCATGGGCGAAAAAAAGAAATTGGTATTCAAAATCTTACTTGAATAAAAAGTAAATATAGTTTGTAAAGCATAAAATTGTGTCAGAAATCAGTTATAGAAATGATTGGTTGACAAAAAAAAAAAAAAATCTATTGCTCGTGCCTCTTATTTTATCCACCATAATCTTTTAATCGTAGTATTATAAAGAAATAGCTTGTTAACAAATAAGTATATTAATTTATTAATATATTAATATATTATAAAGACAATGCTCTCTGCAAATAATATATGTTAAAGTAAGCAAAAACAAAATCAAATATTAAGAAAAATATCAAAAAGAAATGTTGAAAGCTGTGCCACATGTCGTTGAAATATTTTTTTTTTTTTTTTTGGCTTATAACTTTGGTGAGGTACCTTCTAAGGTATGAACGGGATTTGATGTCGACGTGTATTTTAGTTTTGGTGATAAAAATGTATGGCAAATATTGAAATTTCCTTTGAATGGTTTCCTCTCTCGTACGGTTGTTATCTACATAAATTTATTGTTATAAAAACAGAAGGAACTATAAAAGATTTTTTTTTCTTTCTTCATTTCTGATACGTTTAATTCGCGAACAGCTGAACTTCTGAAACCCTGAAAATTTGTATTACCATTTACATACAAATCGAACTAATATACGTTTAAAACACAGATAGTGTGCTGTGTGTACAATGTACATCCAACAGCACCTTTTGATATCAAAATAGTAGTATCCATTTATATTCTAAAACATTTTAACTTTAAATTATTAAATGCTTTTAGTCTTTCGATAATAAAATAATAATGAACAATTTAATAATTAAAAAGGTCAGGAAAAATTCCGTCTGTTAGGGATATGTTGTTGAATTTGTACGGGTTCCATTAACGGCCACTATTTTTGTTTTTCAGATTCATAATAAGTAATTCTTTTCAATTTTCAGTAAAACACATTATAATAAATGTCATGAGTACATCAACCAAACCTTTTTCCATTTCTTCAGCGTTGTAATTAAATACATAAAGATTTTTTAATATTATATTGCTTATGCCAGTAAACTCTTCATAATTTCCCATCATAATAATGAATAATTAATATTTCATTCGAATTAATGATGTGGTTTTTTCAATAACTGCGCAGCAGATAATATAACACCACAAAATTAATGAAGTTTATTATATTATCGAGACTGATATTGATATTCTGTTCATAGTTATATTAGATGTATGTGCTTCGTAGTTAGAGTTTTACCTTCAGTGGTTAATATCATATTATAGGCAATACATATATGATATTTATATTCATAAACCATAAAGGGTAGAAGCTGGTTAATTTATTATTTTATAATAGAGGGCTTCATATTGATTTTAAAATGATTGATATTAATATTATAGAAGCCTGTTGCATTTGGTAAATGCATTTTTTGTTATTTGGCAGTTTGGTTGAGTAGATATTGTGATACGAATCATTTGATACTACAATTTAAAAAAACACAAATTGTATTGAAAACGCATTTAAATAAATTTGGAAGAAAATTTGCCATTTCGAATCAATAATAATACATAAATACATTAAATAATAAATTACATAATAAAACAACAGATACGTTATTTTCGGTATTATAATTTATAAAACGTGTATAGAGAAATGCTTGGTAGATATTTATATATTAAATTGGTTTATAATCCAAAAAGGTCTTTTCTAGACGGGATTTATTATTATTTTTAATTAGTTCAAAATTACCAATTGTAATCATTTATCAAAATTGATTATTCTGGGTTTAATTATCAATTAAATTGATTTGTGTATTTGGATATCATAACGTTTCAAAGATATAGAATATATAATTGTTCGTTCGTAGTTGAAACATTTAATTTAAAGCCTTTAATGCTTATATTTTACATGGATTGAGAGCAGAGTTTAGATATGTAACACAACTATGAGGAATCTCTATAATCTGTTTGGGCTTAATAAGTTTTGTTTTGTAATTACAACAATTAAATTGAATATAACGAAACCAAGAGTTCTTAAAAATCAAATAGAGATTTCAAAAGCAAAGCATGTTTTTTTTTTTAGTAATTCGGAGTCCATTTAGCTCAAATGTCTAAAATATATTAAACATAGGCATAATACAGAGACAGACAGTGGAAATACTACAACGGTAGACGAATCGAATTGGCTATACTTTTATTAGATGGGAAATTCTCTTCCGGCGAAAATTATCTGTAAATTGTGCGGTGGACATTGAGACGGTGGAATATAAAAATACGAAAAAGAAATTAATAAAACTATTAAAATATTTCGTTCTAAAAGTTTTCTATGTATTTTCTATTCCTAGTGATTTACCGAACACTAATCCGGTGACACGCAAATTAAAAAAACATTATTTATTATACACATATACGGTCTCATATATCAAATTTATGAAATTTAAACGCAGAGACTCGAACCTTTGCCATTTTTTTTTCTGGGTTCAGTTTCAATGGCAAATAATTATTCGATGATATGTTTGAGAAAAACAGTTCGAAAATATTTATGAAAAGATGGTTCGGTTCAAGAAATATATTTTAAGAAAGAAAAAAAAATGTTTTTTTTCTACATAAAGAGAAATTTGACTTGAGTTTTGATTCTGTAGTCCAAGATATTGTACTTTTTGAATATTTCGGTTCTGTTCGTTTCATATCTCGAGATTTTTTTTTTTTACTTTTGAAGTTTTTAAATTATTAACATTATTTTCGTGCAACTATTTCACATTAAACAATAATCTAACTAAAGGTAATTTATATTAAAATACAATGTACCTACAATATCCATTAACAATGTGCTGTTGATTTACTCGAATTGTAATAAAAAAAAATGTAATATTTTACGTGTGTGTGTTTTTCATATACAATAGAAGTACATATCACCATCAACATCAGATATATATGCAAAATACATGTCTTTATTATTTATACGTATGTGATTCTGTTTGAGTAAAATAACATATATTTTTCCAGTATAAAAGTAGGTCGCATCAAAAAAAAATAAAAATATATCGCATTTATAATACTTGGCGAATTCATTCATTATTAAGAATATAAGTATATACGAATATGGGACAAAAAAAAACAAATAGCAAACTAGCGTCGTTTACATGACGAACAAGTAAGAGAGATGAGACTAAAATTTAAAAAAAAAAACCACAAATCTGACTCCTGAAAAATGTTTATAATAAAAATAGGAAAATGGTGGTATTGAAAAAATAAATAAATAAAACCGACGAGCTGTGAATTCTTTTTACAACTTTTATTTTCGAGTAATTGAAATACCCATCACAAAAAAAAAGAAATGCCTGATGATGATGATAATGAACAAACACCCTGCCCAACACAACATATTTTCCACTCGCACATGCATCCCAGATAACAATAGATTTGAACATAAAAACAAGTATGATTTGCGATAACAGCATTAATGATTCTCATCAAAAAATTGCGGATGTTCAATATTGTTGTTCAGCATTTGTACATGTGATATCAAAACGATTGCGTGCAAATGTTTTACTATAATACAAACAATTCTACATTGTAATACACACACACACACACTCACACACACACCAAATAATATCTTCCTTATAATTATTGTTATGAGAATTATAAGTAAACGCACCAAACACAGTAAATCTTACTATAGAAAAGAAAGTATTTCAGTTGAATTAATCTACCATTTTTGCAATCCGTGTTTTGTTACAAAGCTTTTCGAGCGCACACAAAAACAATCTTTTTTCCATGCCAACATTACAATAATATAAATAAGTATAATCCAGCGAGAGATTTAATAAATAAATGCTTTTTATTTCAAGTAAAAAGAAGAAGTGAAAAAAAAAAAAATACGTAGAAAGATTAATTGTGTGACGGATTTTCTTAAGACAAATTGTTCTACACCAGAACAGCAATAGTTACGTTGCTCGTCGCGTTTATAATGAAGATATGTACGAGTTCGACGAAAAAAAAATAAAAATATATAATATAAATATAAGAAAAGTTTGCTTTTATTTAAGAGGAGATCAGTAGCTCGTTGAATTTGGATTTCTTACATTTATTTATTATAGAAAGAACAACTTTTATTATATAGCTTTTCATTATATTAAACGTTTTATTATTTAATATGTAATTTATTTTTGTGAGCTGAACCTGGAAAACTTTTTCTAGCCAGAAAATGAGGAAAACATGTAATTTAATTCTGAATGTTGTTTAAATACTTATGATGACTAACGTTTTTGTTAAGATTAATCTAACTTTTTGGGAAATAAGTTTACGTGACGAACATACGGATTAGTAATCATTATGATGGGCCATCATCAGTATGGCCTAATTATAAATAGGAAAACAAATTCTGTTCTGTTCTTTTTTTTTCTTTTTTTTTTTTCGTTGCTTTACATCTTTTTCATTATTACATTTTTTTTTTATTTATAATCATAAAAGGTCATATGCTTCATTCTGTGCGCTGCAGTAAAAAAAAAATCATAATTTTTTTCTTCTATTTTATGAATTTATAATGATTTCTTGCTTTGATTATGTTTGCTTTATTATCATATCAAAAGAAAAACTTTTCGCTTACTTCTTCTATTTTTATTTGATAATGTCGTTTAACTTAAACATTGAAAAAGCATTGACAGTATCTACGATCGATTAAAACTTATAAAATAGAAGAAAAAAAATATATATATAAAAATGAAATCGATTCTTGTGCAAAGATTTTTCCATAGACGTTAAGTTGTAAGATGCGATTTTGAATCAAGCATCGAACAAAATCAATTAGCACGAAAAACAAAAGTTTTTTAAATGATTGTAAATAGAACAGAAAGTTTTTGACGAATTATTTCTTTATATTCAAATATTTATATATTCAAAACTCTGAATAAGATATACAACCACGCACTCGCCCTGACAATAAAACAAAACGCAACATCTCGTTTCTTTATTATACTTTTTTCCGCTAAGCTTCTACTTCTGCTGTTCAACTCAAAGTTAGAGAATTATCTTATATTTGCTATCTAGGTGCTATCCGCTGCTTTACCCACCTTCAGAAAAATGTATTATAGTGGAGAGGAGTACCAGAGGAATTATACAACAACAACAACAATAATAAACACAACAAAAGAAAATTTATGCGAAAACAACAAATTTTTATCTTTTGAACTTATTGCCATTGAATACATTAAAATTCATGGGGCAACAGCTAACAATATAATAATAGATAATAACAATAAAAAAAGAACTGTACGTGCCTTTTTTTTTTCTTTTTTATTTTGTTTGGCCTATCCTCATCATGTCATATATAAACCTATAATTCTGTTATGCAGTAAACTTAATTATGGCAGTGTGCAAATGGTGCAAACGCAGCTACTAAAGAAAAAGGAATAAATCTTTCGTTTATTAATACAGTAGGTTGTCGATAACTTGAACACAACATTTATTTTCGAAATATCGAGTTCTCCTTATAAAAGTTCAAGAGAATTCTTTATGTTATGATGTCTGAGTTATCAAGAGATTCGAGTTAGCGAGACTTTACTGTAATGCATTTACATATTATGGTTTTCATTATATAGGAGGTTAAGGTAACAGACACATGAAACCGTCTGTTTCTGTAACATTACAACAACTTGTGGATTTTATTGCTTTGGAATATTGTTTCAGAAGGTGTTGCCATTTTTATTTCAACCTTTGTTTTATATTTATTTGTTTATGTTTCCTGGAATTTTAATTCATTTTATTCAATTGACCTAAGCAAACAAATCTTCAGGATTTTTCAGTTGATTTTTTTTTATTTTCTAAAATAATCACGAAAAGGTACAATACAAGTTGTATTCATATTCGAGGTTTTAAATATTAATGAGTTTGTAAGTCGCCTGCAGGTGAGAAAATATTGCTTTATCTAATTTATGCAGTGCTTTATAATAATAGACTTTGAGTATTTAAAATATTTTCGTATTTTGATTTAGGATTTGTGTGACTTTTTGCCATTTTTACAATTTAGCTGCAAAACAATATTTTCGTTATTTGGATAATGGATAAATAAATGAAAAATCACGTTTTTGAAAGCCATTTCGAAAAATCTACGTGCTATTTTTAAGAGATTAATTTAAGAATTTATGGTTAAACGTTGCATCCTAGGTATGAACTGTAATATGAAGCAGATAATTCTTTATCATTCTGTTTCAATGGTTTTATATGGTTCAGCAACTAATGTAGATATATGAAGTGCATGTACAAGCACACACACGAGTTATAGGTGAATAAGTATGACGATGAGGCTATCAATCACTATATAGCAGAAGGGCAATTAGTAGTTCATGAGGATAAATAAATAAAAAGACCGTACTGTTGTCTAGGAATAATAAATAAATAATTTTAAATTTGAAAAAAAAAAAAAATACACATAAATTAATTTTATAAGGTTTGGAGTATCTCTAAATTATGTTTGATATGATGACGATGAATAATGTTGAGTGCCAGACGACAAATTACTTTTCTTCTATTAGAAATTCACATAAATTAATTACACTAAAAATACTTAATTCGAAACTTTTATGTATAAGAGTACACCAAAAATGTTACAAATATATTATATATATATATAAAGAAAAAAAATATTTCAGACTATAAACGACGCAAAAATAAGCCGTTTAAAACATGCGACAAGAAACACGCATACTTAAAATATGTCGCAAAATAGGTTTAAACATTTAGCTTGCGAATGATTCTAATTTTCTAATATAATATTTTATGCAAAACTATTTCCCTTACCGAAACAACAAATTCTTAGCCTGACACCGAAGAAAGTGCCTTGAATATAAATACCAAATATACAAAATTCAACTTACCTCAACTTTTCGTATGCTTTTTGTTATTCGCATAAGATGTAAGGCATATAACATAGCTCTTTATTTAAGTATATCACTCACTTGAATCAACATTTTATTATTCATCCATCATCATCACCATTAATGCGATATATGCTAAACCAGATATTGTATATATAGTTACAATGTTGTGTGTTATGAAAAATGTGGAGGTAAAGAGAAGACAGCTAGCTAGCTATTCAGTGGTAGAGTAGAAGGCATAGAAACAAGATGATGTACTTAGTTAAATTTAGGTGACGTCGCTATATATTCAAATGAATATAATATTATAAAAGAAAACAATTTATTTTAATATTTGCAAATTGTAATGTGGCACGACTGAAAGCCGTTTGCTTCTTTTCTAACGTACATGGTACAAAAAAACGATCATCTCCCAAAAAGAAATGAATAATTATACAGATTTCGATATAAAGATTTGAAAATTTATCAAATTTACACAAACACATAATAATTGTAATTAGATATTTTTTTTCTGAAATTAAAAACCATTCAACTCAATCAAATATCGGTAAATTATTAGCAGATGGTTAGATTTTATATCGCAATATGCCATCTGAATAGTTTACGTACAATTTTCTATACAATTTCATTAAAAATCAACAAAAATACGAAATTCAAGGAGCTATCGACAATTACCTTCAAAAAATTATTTGGAGCAATAATATTTCTTATTGTTCAGTATGTGATTACTATCTGATGACGGAAAGAAAAAAAAAATCAACTATAAACTACTCACAATAAAATAAAAGAAAGAAAAAAAAAAAACAAAAAATGATTTCATGTTTTCTGCCTACATGTAATTTCTATTTTATCATTTATTATTATTGTTGGAAGTAAATTTTCTAATGACATTTAAAGAGAAAACAACTCATTTGTACAAGTGAATTATGTATTTGATTAAATAACAATTCTTGCGTTAATTTGAATTTAATTTATTTAATTACATTTGTAGACTTCTGAAACGGAAAAACATTATTTTAATATTTGTGTGATTATGGTTTACAATTTATTATAGAAATATGAAATAGTAAAGACATTTTAATGTTTAAGTTTATTATAATGTTTTTGATTAATTGTTGAAAAAAGAATTATTTTTATTTCTTGGTTTTTTTGGTTTTTTTTTGCTGTCACAATTTAAGTAAATATTTGTGAATAGTAATTTGTAGTTTTAATTTGGTGTAAAATGTTCATTCAACAAAAACAAAAATTAAAACATACACAAAAAAAAATTTTAAGGATCAATTTGTAACCAGTCTGAAAATAATATAGTTTACAAACTTTCGACAATAGAAAATTTACGAAAATTTATCATCATCTGACCAGGAATTACATGCAGAGTAAATCCATTTATATGTTTTGTTACCTGTCACTCACACAGTGTTAATAACTATTATAAGGTGTACAATATTTTACGCAATCTAATCAAATACAAAAGGGCTTCAAAACCCTCATAATATATTGCTGTTTACATTTTACGACGCGTCGAAATATATAATAAAAGAATTCGGAATGGCACAATTAACTTATTCATCTTGTTATTTTATACAAGAATAGGTAATACACTATAAATAGATGTTCTGTTGTTTTTCCTTTAATAGGAAATAATAATATTTGTGACACGTTATATTGTTTTCCGTTCAACATTTTCCTCAACATGTAGAAATGGGTAAAAATAAAAATAAAAGCCTTAGAAAATGTTATTATGTATATAGAAAATACAGTAAACTATGTCTAAGTAGGCTGGCTATACTTTAAGTGAACTACCAACGCTTATTGCTCATTTTCGTCTTATTATTTAGAAGCAGAAAATGTAATTGAGGTCATTCGACGTATGGAAAAACTAAGAAAAAAAAACATTTTTTGAAATAATATTTTAATCACTTCGATACGACTAAAGGTGGGACCCACTTTGACATAGTGGACTGTAGAAAAACTAAATGAAATCCATACGATGATTATTTTTATTTTTATGTTGCTCCATTCTCTATAAATCAACAGTAATGATGGCATGTACCTATATATGCATCTATATAACACGTAAACCCTTATTAGATTCCTATAAACGATAGAAAATACTGCTTTATTCGCATTTAGTACCGAAAAAGGTATATTAATAATATAGTTCTAAAGATCCGTAAATAGACAATATACACACACACCCAAACCGACTACATGTAATGATTTCTAATTATAAGTTTTTTGTTCTAACACAATTACAAACAAAAATTGGCCTCTAGGAAGATAAAAAAAAAAAAAAAAAACTGAAACAGAAACAGAAACACAAAACTCTGAATGAAGATTGTCTATTCACGCATTCATTATGTTATTGATGATGTTTTACACCAAATAACATCATTATTATATCTTTGCTTCATATCCAACTTTATTATTTTTATCATCCTTATAATTTTTAATATTCCTCTGTGCACTAGAATTGAGCAGAACAGAATGAAAACAGGTAGTGGCTATATAGTGTATTATTGAAATTAATCACTCGCTTGAATATACACTAGATAGAATGTATAAAATAAAAACACATTGTGTAATTGCGCTATTATGGTCAGAATAAAGAAAAAAAAAATAAAAATTATTATTTTAAAGACATTTTATAAAATAATTGCTAAACATTGCTGAGAGCAGTGAAATGTATGTTGTTTTTTTTATCATTATTCTGTTTTCTGTTTTTTGTTTATACATATTATTATAACGTCAATTTTATTTTTATGATTTTTTGTTTAAATTTGGTTCATCTAATTTAATATAAATTTGTTTACCTTAATAATTTTATCATTTCCATCATCGTCAACCGAAACCGAGGTTAATTGTTTTTATTATAAAACATAACGAAAAATGTTTATACATATTTAAATCTTCTAAATTATCTGCGATAAAAATGTTTACAATATATAATATTTCTATTCCTATTTGTATATACAGAAACAATGTGTATCAAAGGCGGCCCCCCCTGTTTGCAAAGGACAACACATAATAATATAATTGAATTAAATTTCATTTAATGACACATCACTCAAACGACTGTATACAATATTTATGTAGAAAAATAGAAAACCAATATACCTAAGTACCCTACTCAATTGGTTTCTGCTATGTTACTATGAAATGAAATTAAGACTGTTATTAAGGTTAACTTACACTACAGACAGTGTAATTGTGTACGTAAGCAAATGAATAATATGGAAGTATTGATTTAGATCAGTTGGTAATCACTTAACTTTTAACTTTGCACCATTTACCTGATGTTATTTTACTAGCTATATCTAATAGAAGTATGGCTGATAAAGATATCCAATAAAAATATTGACTTCGATGTTCAACAATTTTCTATTTATACGTAGTAAAATAGACATGAGCTTATCTCTCACGAGACTACTTAATTATCCAAAATAATCAAATTTCCTCAACAAAATTTTTGCCCATAAAACATAAATTGCTTAAGTTAATTATTTTCGTTCTATTGAATTAACTTTAATACGAAAATAAGACTATTTCGCGAGCATCGTTTAAATCATCGTCGTTTTCATCTTTATAAAATAATAAAATAAAATTTATGACAAATTATATAAAAAGCGCAGAGACGGAGCGGAGCATATTGGTCTCAAGACGATTTCTGTCATGTCATGTCAGAAGAAATAATTGAAAATCGAGTTTTAAATTAAGTTTTCTTCTCAAAAAAGAAAGGAAAAAAAAAATTGAATTGAGATTTATATTTAATTAGGCTGATTTTTTTTTTCAGTGATTAAACATTATGTCAAAAAATATACAATAGATTTGAGATTTTTTTTTGAAAAATTTATGCTTTGGGATATGTAAATATACTAAGAGAATCGTTAAATCAAGTTAATAGTACTTTTGTGCTTATATATTAGAAAAACTTAACTTGAATCGGTTCCTAACGAATGCATATCTCAACGAGGTCATAATCGAAGTAAATAAACAAACAAAAACCACTGGGAGCACGTTATTCACACGTTTGATTTAACAATATTTCCGAGTTCCGTCCATGCAAATGAGTCAGCAGGTAGTATTTCTCTATTAATAATCATGAAATGAACTGCTTAATGACCTTTAAAACAATTTAAATGTTTCAGCAAAATAATGAAACAAAAATTTTAACCCATTACATTTAAGGCAAAGGCACAATAACCAGCAAGCGCATATTAAAGCCCCTCATTAAGGCAATTAAATAGAAAGTCTGAAAGTCATAAAAGCAATTAGGAAAAGTATAATTATATTCTATATTTAAGCAAAATATGCGTAATTATTCGTAGTTAAATTCTAGAAATTATTTCAAAATGTATATTAAATTAACAATATTATATATATTTTTGGAACGATGGGCCAGGCGTTACATTTTACGCTAAATTATATGCATCTTTAATTTGTAATTTCTTATTTCTTTTCATTTTCTCGTATTATTCATTTTCTATGAGGTTATTAGAAAAAACGAAATGTGTTTTTATTTGCATCATCTCGTTAAATATTCTTTTCTTAATGGTGGTCTTAAAACAACCCTTTTCTATTTCATTTCTTTGTTAAAGCACTTAAATAAAAACTGGGAATCATTTTTAACTTTAGAAGACATCATAAATTCATTTTTCATACAAAATAAGTTAAAAATAATATTTTTTTTTTGTTTTTTGCTTTTTGCTTTTTGCTCAACACATTGTTTAAAAAATTAAAATAAAAAATTTGTTCCCGCACATAAAGGGAAGCGAAGTCAACAAGTGCAATAAATTTCTATGTTCTATTTTTCTGTTGTTGTATTTTCATTCATTTCACCATTACCATTTGTATATTTATAATATCCACAGCATTTAATAGAATGAAGGAAACGTGTAATTATGTACGTTAACTTCTTTTGATTTCCCTTCGGTTATAAAAGGAAAGTGGTTGATTATACTACGATAATATCCTGCACATTAAATGTACGCCCACTTGTTTGTTCACCTGTAAAATTTATGATTATATTATACATGTTTAGTTTATGTTGTACGGGCACAGGTACATCTGCCATTTAACGTATATTATTATGTGTGATGTGAAACTTAAAGGCAACGATATTATATTGTGCCGTTTTTATGAAATAAACATTACAATGTAAATGTAATGCCATACAAAAAGTACCATTCATTCAATAGGGTTTTGCAAACGTGTCTTTACAACTATAACACTTTACCTTACTCCCCCGATCGCTTCTCTTCTCTTCTCTTTTCTCTATTCATTTCCATAGGAAATTAGGGTGATGCATACGTTAAATGTTGTTAATATTATCTCAAGGTTTCTCCCTTTTAACTTAACGAAAATAATGGTTTTTATTATCATAATTTCTATTTTAGTTTTCGGTGTTAGAAGAATGGATACGGTTGTCAGTATTCATTAATAACATGTAATGAAATAATAAAAATTAAGTAACCGTATTTAAAAGTAAAATGACTTTGTTATTTTCATAATATTTAATGACTTGATGGAAATTATTAATTACATTGCATTCATATTCGATATGCTTTGTTGATGAATGCTTTGTTAACATACGTTTCGTATAGTTTAATTTATTTTGATAATTGATTGATTGAACTATTTTTAAACTTTATTCATAAATATTACAAAAGATTTTTTTCTAATTTTTATATTTTATTTTTATTGTTTCAGGTAAGCAAGCAAATGTCGTTATTTTATTTTGAAAATGGGAAGTACTGATGAGGATAGCTGAATCCGAGCTATAATCAAATAAGTATATTTATGAATAAGTTAATAAAAGCTAAATAATTAAAAAAAAAAAAACAGATTAATAAATTTTAAAGGAAATTACTGTTTAATGGAATCATATTCGAATTGCGTTGCTTTATTTGTTGGAAATAAAGATTTCTGCTGGTGGCAAATTCAATAGTCCAAACTTTTGATTAGTTGTGTAACATTTTCCCATTAAATTGGAACCGATTTAAAATTCAAATACAAAGAATTCTAAGATCGAATAGGTCGACTGTATAATATGCTAATATTTTACATCAATTCTGATGTTATTAAAAAAAATCAATAGAGTATCAATATTATAGCAAAATAAATAAAGCTGATTCCAATCGATTTGCATAAAAATTAAATATACGTTACACGGTTGATTACAGTCAATTTATTGGAAATTTTAATATTCATTTTGTTGAGTTATAGTAATTAGTTAAATTGCTGCTGGCGTATAGAAAAATGTAAATATTTCATATTACAATTTCTCCATGATTCATTTTTAGCAATTAATTTAGAGATAATTACGAGCTTTATACTATGAATTAGCCGCACGTGTATTGTAAAAAGATTAACGAATTATGGTATTGTTTTCTTATTTTATTGCAGTGTACCGAAAATAAGAATTAATCATAAAGTAAATTTTATATGAAAAAAATTACATAAAAAAAGCAATATCTCTTTCACAAAACTTTCTTCATTTTCACAAATTTTTCAAATTAATCAATTATTGCGAAAGCGATAATATCCAAGTACCCTATTTTGTTTTTTTTTTTACATCCACATTATGTTGTACAAATTTAGAATTGGATTCTGCTAACAAACCTATTTTATGTGTCACTAGATGTTACTATACAATATCATTCCCTTTGCAAATAGCTTTTATATTCTTTATTTCTGTGGGTTAAAAATAGCTTTCTTGCGATTTTATTTGGTTAAATAAAGAAATTCGTCAACGAGCAGGATTACCGGAAATCAAAGTAGGATACATTGTTGCGGAATTTTATGACATGCCACATACCACGCTCATCGCCTACCTAACATCCTATACATCATTTTTAACGCAAGAGGTAAAATATACACCGCGCGTAATACACATTATCACAATACAATCATTTTCAGTTCTAGTTTAAGGTAAAGTGACGATAAGTCACCCCTCTTAATTCATCTAGCTAGCTACTTCTACATTTTGGTCTATAGAATCTGCATAATTCCAGTGAATGTATTATGAATGCCTGTCGACAATATTTTTTTAACTTTATCCACATACCTACGGAACTGCTAGCTGCTGTTGAAATATTTTCATTTTGAAAAGAAAATCTTTCGTTTTTTTTTTCTTTTTTATTACCAATATTGAACAAAGTATAGCTAGCGGTAGGTATTGCAACATGTATAACATAATAATATACAAATACGCCAGGAAATGGTAACAATATCCTTTGTTAATTTTTCTCTCAAAAAAAAAAAAAAAGAATACCTTTTTTTAATATTTTCTTTTGAAAATCAATTCATGCTTTTCGTGTATTCTTTCATTGTGTTGAACTGTGGTTATATAAACTAGAACCTAGAAGTTATATTTAAGAATATTACAGTTTTTGGTGTATATTGTTGTGCTTCATTATTATTATAACAACAACAACAACAAAAGCAAAATGTACAAATTCATTTAAATGAAGAAAGTAACAATATAATTTTTCTTATTAACATTGAGATATCAATGTATTCACAATTTATAGTTATTATGTGACATTTTCGCATATTCAATACTTTGTTCGGTTTTTTTTTTAAATTTTTTATTCAATTTTCGGGATTAAATTAAAATATTGCCAATAGCTGATAATATTTTTAAAAAAAAATCGAAAATACTTTATGATGGATTTAAAATAAAGCAGAATAATGCATCACTAATTAGAACATATAAAAATATACCAACAAAATAAATTCAGCGAAATTAAATTAAAAATTATATATATTTTATATATATTTTTATGCATTTGATTTGGCTTATAACGTAGAACTGTTTAATATTGACAGACATTTGCAAATGAAATTCATGGCTTTACTGTGTCAATCAATCACTATACCGTCGAAAATGCATGCACTTAACTCTATAAATTCAGAGTGCATTTAATTTTATTCTCTGCTAATTGATGAGTGATTATTTTCATGATTTTATTTCTGGTCAATTGCATATTCAAATAATAGTTTTCACATTTTTTTTTATTTTCGATTCAAACAAATAAATATGTATACATTATCCATGTACCAGGGTTGGGTCCGTAGAAATAAATTTAGTTTTATACGTATAGAAAACTATATGATATTATATTCGTGCACATTAATAGTAATACCTGTTTTTTTTACGTCGAAAATGTTTACTACGCGTCATGACCCAACCCTGATGTACACATCAAATTTAATGAAACTTAGCATTCAGTTAATTTTATTGAATTAAATTTTAAATGGTTTTTGGTTGTCGATATTTTGTGACAAAGTAAATTCCATACGGCCGATAAATATGTTAATTAAATTTTATATCCCAATAAAAGTGTGAATGAAAAGTGTCCACTCTTTATTTTATTTCATTATTTTTTTGATTTTTCTATGCAATTTCCAGAAATGCACAATTTTACTTTGGCAACAAATATTTCATTGGATTTTGTTTAAGGCACGACCACAAGAATAATTAATTCACTTTTAAATTGTGGTTTTTGTAATATTGCTTCTTTCTGTATATAAAATCCATATATGTAATTATTTTTTTAATTTTGAACACGTTTTTTCTATTATAACTTCAATGGTGTGCTATATTTATTAGTAATAAAAAGTTTATATTTTACAAAAAGTGAGTAAATAGAACATAAAGCACACATTTTTTGTTGTTGCTGTTTACGTGCAATATTTTTTCCGTATAAAAAAAAAAAAACTTTATTAAAAAAGAAAAAAAATCAATATTTTATAATAATTATAAATACATATACTTAGTTTAAACTTTAACGTAAATATTTAGTTTTGCATAATTATTTATTTAGTATTGCGATTAATGCAATTATGTAGCTTGTTTGAAATAAAATACACTAAGATTATTATTTTATAATATTTGTTCCATTCATTATTTCAAAAATAGTTAAATTATGTAAGGGTTTTCGAGTTTTATAATAATATTAAATTTTAATGAACTAACATTACAGTTAATACCATAAATATTAAACTATGTACTTTTCTATAATTGGCAGGTTGGTTATGTGCTCTCATTGTCCCAGATCTCATTAAATAAACTGCACTGGTGTGGAAATGTATCTCTTTTATATTCTCAATTATATATACACTTTATATATAGTACCTGCCGAGGCGCTACAATATCATAAATGTACTCATACTCATGTAAATGTAAAATGATAACCATTTTCCCATTCTCATTTTCTCATAACCACCAAATTAAGGATAATTGTAAGGTGCAAATTGTACAACAATGTAGTTTTCGTTGTTCACCACATTTTGATATATGAAATATCTATCTATCTGTTTATTATTACTATCTCTATATAGTAAATTGCACTTCTGTAACAATCTCATAATGAATAATTACATGCACCGACACACAACAACAAGTTGTATTCTACAAAAAAAAATATTAAAGTGAATATACCAAAAACGAATATAAAGTATTTAGAAAATTCAATGTAAAAGCTATTTTTCCAACCAACACCAATTTTCCTCTATCTTTAAATTTTCTATTGCACAAGTGTAATATATGCAAATTACTTCCGCGCTATTTTCAGCCAAAAGCAGTGTGTACAGGCACACAGGCACACAGGCACTCGTAGAGTATTTTCTTAATTGTCTCAAAATGAGTTTTATAATGCAGATAATTGGCGAGTACAATTTTACCAATTTTATCCTTGTCTTGTTTTAAATTTCTGTTTATTATTTATGGTTTTGAAGTGATCATTCTACAAAATTAATTCAGTTTTCTGTACGATGCGATGCCGATGTTACGGGAATATAGAATGAAACTGATATTTTTGAATTAAAAATAATTGAAACGTTGTTCAGTTCAGCTATATCGGTACGCTGCCTGGGTAGTTTAGGGATCAACATTTTCATTGTGTTACAAACTTATAACCAACCTTTTCAGAAAATTAACAATTTCATTTAAAAGTTTAATTAATTAATAATTTTCATGAAATCCAAACTTTTTTTTTTTTTTTTAATAATAATGTAGTTGAAGTTCGTAAATTACAGAAGTTTAAAGGATACATAGGTATAAGTGTCTACTACGTTTTAATATGGGATGTATAAAATACTTTTTGAGGTATAAGAGTTCTCATTCTCGCTCATATAAGAAGACCCATTCATAAAATTAATATAAATTCTATAAAATCAAAATTTCACTTCATTTGCATAATAAAAGCGGGCATTTTTTTCCTTTACATTTTTTTTTTTACAAAAAGTTATTATTAAAAAGAAAATTACGCGACAAATATCCTTCATTGTGTTTTAATTTGTGCTTCTGAACATTGTTATTAAAAAAAATATATATTTACAGCTAGGACGTGAATATTCATTTAATAACACAAAAGACTTGATTCTCGTAGACACTTAGCACAAAATTATTTGGCCAAATAACAGACATAAAATTCTCCTCATAATTATCTTATTCTTTAATCCGTGAGCTGGAAGCACTCATTTCTTAATACAGACTCTTCCTAATCGACACAAAATTTTCTGTCCCTAAAGTAATTAACGTGCAATTTTTTCTAGAAAATAATATTCAGTTTTGAACTTCAGTTCTTCAACATAAATGAAATAATCGATAATTCAGAGTAAAACATCATAATAATATACGGAATATTTTAATAAAAATTTTAAATTTTAATTTACTTAGACACGTTAGGAAATTTATATTGTGGTTGTGCTGCTGGTGCGGAAACAGAAACTTCGGTTTTTTCTTCTTCTTCTATGTTCTGTTAGATCGATCTAATAAAATAAATTAAAATATATTTCAAATTTTGAAAATCAATAT
>JAABKK020012096.1:63620-103749 GCA_011634745.2 Catotricha subobsoleta
GTTTTGCGTTGTAAGTGTAAAGTTTAAATGGCGAAATCGATTGTTAGCTGCTCAAAGAATCATCTAACATTTTAGTTGCTTCACGCAGTGATAACTTAATTCCCATGAAATATTAATCCAATCAATTCATAATAGAGAGACTAACTAAATGACCTTGAAGATAATAATTAAATGTCTGAAGCTATTTTTTAGGAATGCTTTTCTCAACTTATAGTTAGTTATATAGATATCGAAACCCAATTCCACAATGAAAAAAAAAAGCCAAGCGAAGAACTTTCAAACTTATCTATGTCAAGTAAGCTCAAAACTTTTCCAGTCATAATGTTTTTGATTTAATTGCTTCGAGTTAGTAGCCTATCACATATCAGACCATTTAATAAAATAAATAAAGGCTCGATTACATTTTGATTATGATGGGTAAAACTTGAGCCCCAAAGTAAAATAGAGAAGTAGACAATATTTTTTTTTTCTTTTTTCGCAATAATGTCTAAACCAAATTCATAAAAGTTTTTACTTTACTAATTGTGTAATTCTATCTGTGATCAGCAAATGTATTTTATTAATTGCCATGTCATTTTTCTAATTGGTCATAACATAATTTGCTAAAATTATTATTTCTATCTCGATCAAAATTTAAATAATATTGGCTATAAAACCAAAATGAATTAGAAATTAATTTAGGCGAAAGTTTTTGTATTAATTAAAGTTATTTAATTGGATTAAGCGCATGGTGGTGTACCATAAAACTTCATCACAACATTAAATCTATATTTATTTATTGTTTAATAGATTCCTGCATCGCGATAGAAATTTGTTAAATAAATTTAATTACATATCTCTGTTTGAATTATTACGTGTTGGATAATCTTACTAAGATGATAGAACGTAGTTTTTTTTTTTACGTGAATATAATATACATTGTTAGTTTGTCACTCTTTAATAATACTTGTTAGATTGTTGTTTCCACTTTCTTCTTAGAAAATAAAACGAAGAACAACACACACACAAAAAAAAAACAACTAATGGTACTTTTTGTGCTTCAACTTTAATATTATATTATCCACATCAGTTTATCCAATGGAGAGTCATTTTTGTAGTGTGTAGTGTTGTTGAATATTGGTTATCATGTTTGTGTGAAGCCACCAATACTACATTTGTCAAGAACCCTATTATATGGCTTTCTGGGTTTTCTAACAAAAAAAAAAAAAAATTAATGATGTTGATGATCTCTTTTGACTCCATTCTCACGTCATTATCTACCTTTGATTATCTATACAAAATATACATCAAACAGACACACACATCACCGTCTCACTGATCTACCTACGCTTTTATTTGGCCATTAATAAGTACAGTACAGAATATAATATAAAAAGCAAAATAAAATGAAACAAAAGAAAAGCAATGAGATTTTTATAAAGCGTTTACATCCCATTTTATTTTAGCACTTAGTGACCTATAGGAGCTATAAGAGTTTATTATATATGTATGTAGTTTAAAAAACTGAAATTTATATATTTTATGTTTTATCACTGGTTTGAGGTACACAACATATATAAGGTGTGCATTAAATGTGTTCTCAATATGTGTTAAAATTTGAAAAATGGAATAGCCTTTAAAAGATTTTATGTAGTGGTTGAGTGCTCAACGATGAAAGGAAATCAGAAAATGTGTCTATATTATGTCGACTTATATTAATGTGAAATACAATGAGTATTAGTTGAGGTCGAGAAGAGAAAAGCTTTTACATCCTGTCCCTAAAATATACCTATATACAAACAAGTAAAATGTACAACAGGACACAAGATTGTGACATTGTGTCTCTATTTTTACACAATACCAAAATATAATATGAAATGTAACAAATCCGAAATCGATCACCCTTTCTTTTTTTTCTTTTTTTTGGTCTAAAGTTAAAGGTGCGACTATAAATAAAAATCAATATTATACTATATTTGGGGCCATTTGGAAATTATTTTCATCAAGCTCTTCATGAGCGTGCTTTGTTTTTCAAAACATACATTTTCTATTACATAACAGTTGTCGGGTAGACGCACTTCAAAAAGTTACTCTCTTTCCACTTTTCACTAACTTTAATTTACACAGCTTGATCTCTGTATTTGGATAAATTGGATAGAAAATGTATTATCTACATCGAACATGTAATATATATTTTGAAAGGAAACCAAAGTCATATCTTAGGGTGGTCTATCCACCAATTCTATATGTTTTGCTCTTTGTGATAATATATGGTACACGACAGTATGACTGCTGTTCAAGTTCCGTTTTATTCCTACGTCTTATATTAATATTACCTAGACTTCGTTGATATATGGGACATTTAAAAATATTCTGAAAATATATCGCTTTATTATACATTCCGTTTGTGAATTGGAATGATGTAAAATAAATTCAATTTTTGGATACTCATATTATAATAGTATTAGAAAATGTTCTGAAAATAAAAATTGTTATATTTATAACACACAATTTGTGCGTTTCTTTTATATATGTTGGCTGGTTGTAACTATGATATGATAAATGTACCCAGCAACGTTACATTTTCTCGATATAATCTATCAATAAAATGTAGAAACTTTTTTTTTTTTTAACATAATATAATATCGCTAACACACAAAACAGAGGCATATAGAATTTATCTTTGTCAGTATCATCTTCTAAATATTTTTTTTTCCTTCTCACTTATCCCATATAGAAGTTGAAGTAAAAGAAAATGTTTTTGGTTTTTTTTTTCTTTTTACATATTCTTTACATGTTTAATAAATGAATATAATTAAAAACTTTTTTTTTTTTTTTCTTAACGGCATTATGAAACAATCTATTTTCTTTATATTAGAAATAAATTTTATATGTAAAAATATTACTTACTTTTTTACGACTCACTCTTGTACACTTAAAATTCTTAGAGTCATATTTCTAGTGTGTATAATGCAAAAACAACAAATAATTACATTTTCTTATACCTCAGCAATGAACGCAACCAAAAAAAAAAAAGACAAAAAAAAATGAAGAAACAAAATAAATAAATAAATAAACAAACAAAGGAAACCTCTACGCTCGGATGAGCTTGACTTCATTTTTATCATCATCGGAAGAACCAAACCTTCAGAATATATATTTTTTTTTCTTCTTCTTTTTATTAATTTGTCACTTGTACTTGGTAGATTGCGGGTATGTTGGACTGATTGTTACTATGTATTGGTGGGTAAAAATACACTTGAACATAATACATTATATGTAATAATAATAATAATACAGAAAATAAATGTAGAAAAAAGTGAAAAAACACGCAACAAGCAAATAAAAATGTTTATTTGAAATTCATCGAATCACTGAACCAGTAAATACAATAAAAACCAAAAGAAAAAAAAACTTTCGAGGGATTTTTTTTTTTTAGCTTTTCAAGATAAACAAAGCAACTTTGGGCTATTTCAAATTCACTGAGGAATTGTGTGCCATTTATATTACATTGTTTTATATACTTTTTTGTGTGCATCTGCGGTTTTATTCAAGAGTTGAATCAAAAAAAAAAAAAAAAGAAAAAGGATAGAGATTTACATATATGAAAATTCAATTAGCATATATTTTGAATTGCATATAGCTTGTACCTACGAAAAAACCTTAAGGACATTTAGGATTATTTGTATAACATTTAAGTGAATACATTTACTTGTGTATTATATTTATTATTAAGCAACGGAATTGGTGTGTGTGTGTGTGTGTATGCTGTGTATGAATACAATCATTTGAATATACAATCTTCATTCAATATTTAGATTAGATTTTATAATTCGCTATGAATGAAAAGATTTATAGGTTTTATTATCCACTGATTTTCGAATATATGGTGCTGCAAAGTATTAAATAAAATAGTGCCGGTGCGCCTGTCTGCAATCACAAAAGAACATTGTATCATTTTCTGATGTTACTCGAATTCATATTATAAGATATAAATGACTGTAGAATTGAAATTTTATTTTATTTATTTCAAACTAAAATAGTTGAATAATGTTTGCATACATTCTTACTTCAAGACCATTATTATAAAAATTCTATCGAAAAACCAACACCCTTGTTGTATTAGACGACGAAGGACATATGTCGTAACTATTTTGGAACATTTCAATTTCTATTTATCATTTCAATTAAAATAAATAAATTTTTCGAAACTGTTCTGTTGCTAATGAAATACAATGATATGTTATTATTGTAATATATGCAGAGAAAATGTTTGCTTTATGATACAGAAAATAAAACTACTTTTTACGTTGTATTTTTTTTTTTTTATTTAATAACAGCTATAGTTGGAATATAATAAATATTACGACTTTGCAAAAATTACTACACATTTCCGCACTCATTTTATTTAATTATACGAATATATGTATTTCTTGCAATTTACCACATTTATTTATATGAAAAGGTTAATAACCGAAAGTGATCAATTATCGCCACTTGTGGGATGGAATTACTATTCAAATAAATTCAATTATGTTAATTATTTATTCATTGGTTTTCGAAATCGAAATCTATTCATAAAAATTATTGATAAATAATTGACTTAATTTATTCAAATTCGAATACTTTTTTTTTTTTTTTTAGTTAGTTTATAGTTAATAGTTTTCACAAATAACTTTGCAATGAAAATCAACTTTATTGCTTTGTTGCGTCTTGGCTTCGAAGTTTGTCCTTAACCCAAAGCATTTGTGGTATCTTTCTTCTCATATATTTCAACCTCTATTCTTGTAGGCCACATAATACTTTAACAGCTATACCTTACCCAGCTTACCTTATTTAAGGTATATAATGTATTGTGGTAAGGTAAAGATATACAAACCGTGTGCCATTGTACATAACAACAGTGGCAACAGCCATTTTTCTTCTTAAGAGTAAAATATAAAAAAAAAATAAAAATAAAAAGAAATAAATAAAATAAAACCATTTCCATTACAGTATTATATGTTATGAATTTTTATGAATCTTTTCTGTTTTAAAAAAGTATAAAAAGTTTTCTCATGTTCCCATAAAAAAAAAGTTGTTGAAGACAATTGAACAATAACGCGTCTTTTTCCGAAAAATACAATATTATATTATTTTCATACATTACAAAAAGAAATAAAGAAATAAAGAAATATAAAAATTATATACACAATCCAAAACATATATACCTATTTTTATAATAGCAGTGGAACGTATTCGGCATTTTTTTTTTTTTTTTACCAAACGTGTATTATGTACCGGTTCTATAAGCCATATTATCAGACCCTGTGTACAAGTACATTGAAACAACAAACAAAGCCATAATAAGTTTTAAAAAGTTAGTATACGAAGAAATTGTATATATATAGTAGATACATATACAATTTCTTAAATGAAAACAAAAGAAAACGAATTATTATTATTAATTTTATTATTTCTATATATATATACCTAGACCTACACTATTCACATACGCAAATCCAAATTTATTATGTAATAATATGTATAGACTTCAGTTAATGTGGATAAAGAAACTAGAAATTAGATTAATTAGCCTATTGCTCTTATAATATTATCGTATGTTAATTAGTGATTACATTAGCATCATTAGGCCTACTCACACATTGAAAATCTATGGCTTAGATCAAAGTAAAGTAGATATTATTACTTATCTAAAAAGCAGTAATAATACATATATTATATAAATATATAGTTTTTTTTTTTTTTTTGGTCTTTTTATTAAATACATAATATTATACAAATTAGGATGAAGGAGCAACAACCATAGTATTGCGGTAATAATCTACAAGTTTTTTTTTCCAAACCCAATGCTCTACTGGTTACTTAACCACAAAAAAGCAAAGTTTTAGAAAAATTGTATTGTATAATTTACGTATTTAATTATTAACTATTCGTTAGTTTGATGTATTTAAACAGGTCTCAGGGCTTCTGAGAATAAACAAAACAAAAAATATCGTTATAGTTTAAATTTTGGCTAGTCTGAATATTGTAAACCGTCCATTAGATCACCAACATGTAAACATATTAAAATAAACTTTTTGCGTGTGTAAAATGAATTATCAAAAAGTGCATTTCACAGTTCGCTGAATTACTTGAACGTTGATTGATTAAAATGAATTTGATGAGTTTGCATTTTGAATCACTCTGTTCTTATAATATATGTACTTTGATTTGGTTATAAATATCGTAATAAGTATTCTTATTAGTGCCTGCCTTATGTAAGTACCTTCCTATTTGCACACTACATAACAGAATATAATATAATGTTTGGTACCCCCCAGAAAAAAAAAAAAAATACACACACAATAGAAAAGAAAAGGTAAAATATGTAAGAATATAAATAATGGTGAGTGATTATTTGGATTTTCGGAGATTGATTGATTACTGATGTTATGCAAAAGATATATTTATATATATATGTATATACAATATACATATAAAAAAAAAAAAAATAAATCAAGAAATTTTCATACGCTTTTACCTATTCTCCATTATAACAACAATCAGCAACATACAGTAGACGACGTATAATAATAATAAATTCCATAATGTGTTGTTGTGTACCTGTTATACACGAAATGAATAATGATCATTAATTTATATAAAGTTACTTAGAGTTTATTGATCGAAGAAAATTTTTCGTTGGTTACACGGTTTTATTTACGGTGGCAGTGGTGACGGTGGCATGTAAGGTATGTCGTGTTTGTGTGTTCACTCATTTTATGTTTGTTGTTTTAATTAATAAAATTTCAGATTTAGATTTTCGGTTCGGTTGGATGGTATAGAAATACAATCCATAAATAGGCTCTGGCTTCGGTACATTTATGATTATTATAAGTTAAAATATTGTATTATAAATTAATGTGCATTTAAAATATATATTTCATAAAACGTTGGAATATATTGTTCTCATGTTTTCAGGCTATTAGTAATAAATATATAAAAAGTTTAAGACTTATGTACTTAACTTAATATAATTTAACCGAGTTTATTTTAATAAGAACATAATTTAATAATAAACACTCTTATATAAAAGACTATAGAAAATTATTTACATAAATTATGGCTTAGAATAAAGAATAAACAATAAACAAATATTAATAAAACAAAAGTATTATGGGCTGAACGTAAATTACAGATTTCAAATTTTCATTCGACAAAATGTTTAGTTTTCCTTTCAGAATGTGTATTTATAAAAAAAAAAAAAAAATGTGTAATTTTTTTTGTCGCTGAATTGAAAGGTTATGTCAATTTTATTCGAATTCACTAGCTTTAGTTCAATGCAGAGAAGTTTTAATAAGAAATTTCGGATTTACAGATCAACCTTCAAATTAAATATTACAACATAAGGAAAAAATCTAAAAAGTAAATCTCAACTTCTTAGTGATTATATCAACGTGCGACTGAATGCTTTATATCGAAATATATGTTTTACCTTTAGATTACAATGCAATATTATTTAACAGCTAAAGTTTTAACGCATTAGTAACGAATAAAAATAACACATTATACCCAAATTATACATATTTCTTTGTTATTTCTGAAAGCATGTACGAAAATAAAATCGCTCTATATATATATTATCCCAATTCATTTTATATTGTCACCATCGGTATGGTATTTCTTACTAGCAGTTAAAAATTATTGTCAAACTTGTAACCTTAACATTGAATTTAGAATGAAATATTCTCTGCACGCGGGCAAACTTAAAAAGAAAAAAAAAACTTAATCAATGAATCCAACAACAATCTATTAGAAAGTTGTATAAAATACTCTATTGAGACTAATTCTAAGTCTCCAAATAAACTGTTGTCATATATGTTAGAATTTTCAGTCCATTTTCTTTTTTTCTATTTTACGCGAATAAAAAAACGTTGACATCTTTTGAGATACACGCTACCATCGTAGATATAATAAAATATTTACGCAAGTTTATATCAACGTCGATCGTTAAAATATAATCCTATACTAAAAAAAAAAAGAAGAAAAAAGTAGAATTTATTGCCATCATAATTTTTTATGCAAATTCCATAAAAGAAATATTCAGATTATGCATAATATAAACGAATGCCTGCGTTTATGTCGAAAAATATATTAGACGAGAAGATATAATCTCATTGCTGAAGTTGTAATACCATTGGTCAAGTTATAATTTGAAAATTTTCTTTTCCTCTTTTTTTTTTGCTTCGCTCCCCAAACTTCCATGAAAACACTAAATATTTATTGCAAAAGAAACAATATAAAAGAGAAAAATATGTGTTGATTGCTGTAGCAGTGCTTATACATTTCTTATAAATTTAAAAAATTTCGCTCTGCAATGTCATGTCAACATCTGTATTTAGTCAGTAGCTTCAAGCAATAATAAATGAATATTAAATTTTCATATACAATAGATGATGAGTATATATGCAATTTAAAAATTCAAGAACATATATCTCTGTTCATCGCATCCCTTTATAGCACTGATGACCATTCGCATATTCGCAATTTCAATTTCCACAGTAGTTTTTAATATTGCATTTATTAAATTTCAACTGAATTTTTATTATATTTTATATCAGAACATCAAATAAACTTAAAATATAATATAAGATGAGATCTGATATGAGATGAAATGAAATAAAACTAATAACCATCCAGCTATGACTGCTCGGCAATATAATAACCAACATATGCGATGAAACATAATAACATAAAATTTTATTTTTTATATTAATGTAATTACCAGTTAACACTCAACTAGTTCTGAATGATTTGAATTATGTTAAATCATTATAACTTTCTACAGCTATTTGGCCATCCCACCTAAAAGTTAGCTCGTAGAAAAAACGTTCTTTTATGTTCATTTATGTTTTCAATTTAAATTAAATTCAAGATATAAGGCTATGGATATTAGAACTAGAAAAAATATGGAGAATACATTGTAGTCAAACGTCAACTTAGGACATGTATTCTTTAAAACAAAAATATAAACAAAAGAAAAATGTTTGTGTCACGACACAATTTACTTTGCGTTAACTAAAATCTCTAATTCACTGCATCGGAAAAGAAAATAACCATTAATCCAATATTTGAATTTTCCAGTTCAATAAACGATATAACTTTCGAGATATATTATTGACAATGTTGTATTAGAGAAGGTAATGTGTGTTGAGTGCAAGATATAAAGAACTTAAAAGAAGAAAAAAAAATCAATATTGAACAAAAGTACATTGGAAAACTAAATCAAGAGGAGCTTTTTAATAGTTTTACAAAATTGTTTCGTTTCATTTCATATAAATGTTTAGAGCGTGTTTGCAGATACGAGTATATAATATAGACTCATAATATTATCTTGAATGTATTGGAAATAAATAAATACACAAAAAAAAAGTCCTGCATAAGATATTGAAAGAATTCACACGTTTCACCCTTTTATATTGTATAATAATAAGGCGATATTGCCATTCTGATTTTCTACGAATTCAATATTATGCCTCATATCGTCTATTCATTTCATATATTATAATTTATACGTGCCGATACTTACCTTACTTGCAGCCAGTTCTTGTTCTTGTATTCTTGAAACTACTGTAGTGGATATCGTTTTGTTGCAAAAGTTGTTTCAATTTTTTTTAAAGTTTTCCAGCAATAAATTTTCCAACTTACAAAAACTTTTTATCTTCCGTTCAAAGTTTTTATTTTTTTCTGGGTGTATTATTATAAAGATAAATTTTCATAACATTTTCTTATTAAATATTATTTCACTTTATCACTTTTGCACATTAGAAACATTCTCTTAAATATTATATTTTTATTTTATAATTTTTTTTTTTTTGCTTTGTGAAATTTTTTTTGCTTAAAAATTAAAAAGCTGACTGAAAAAAAAATAAGAGAAAAAAATGTTTCTACTCGATATGGAAAATGGAAGTGTACGGAGTCGTGGCCGATGAAAGCATTCGATAATTAGATAAAATTTTCAATTTTCAATAATAATTCAATAAAGTAAACGAAACATAAAGTAGAAACAGAATAGAGCTAAGCATTTCCGGAATATTATTGTGTGTATTTTAAACATAATATTAATAAATAAGAAACAGGTGGCAACGAGCACTTTGTACTTTAAGCTTTAATATTTTATAAGCATAATTAAAAATACTTTGTCGCGGGGTAGAATGTAATAATTTATGAAATTTGTTTCTCTGTACTTTTGGCGATCATTAAATATACATGAAATTTATATGCTGCAATATACATTACATATATTGGCTTAACGATCAATACTTAATACGATTGTACCACCACTTATCGTTGAATTTTAATGTAATATTATCGGGAATTGCATTAAAGTTTTGTTATCAGCAAATACTATACCAAAAAAAATCTATATCTAATTCAACCAACAAAATACTCGCTAACTATAATAATTTCTTTGAACGTTTTAAAATAGAAAGGCAAACCTATATGAGCTATTTTAACTAAGTGCAATACTTATATAGCATTTGATATTAGTTTGGTGAGGCAATATGAATGCTGTACCAAGAGTACGTTAATACTATATATTTATGTAAATGTAAATGCTTTTTCAGATTAAATGTATAAAATGGATAATTTGACCAAATTGCATACCAAACCATAACATTACATTCTCGCTCAAAGTCTTTAAAATTTATATTTAACGTGCAGGTAGCTAGCTAGCTAACCATACAGAGAGCTAGAAAACCATGGCCACATAACAAAATATTATTATGTTTTGACTATTTTCTATTTGTGTGTACCATGATTTAGATTATTATTTGGTATTTATATTATTTTAAACAAGCGAAATATACAAGAGTTTACCCATTGCCGTATAGTATTTTAAAACAACCAGCAACAAACACAGATGGCAATGAAAATCATTTTATAAAATAATATGATTTTATATGCAAAATACATTTACAGAAAACTGTGTTAACATACATGTTTTATTATATTATTGTATTGGAATTGTATATATGTTTTGTTCATTTAAATTAATTGCAAAAACAAATATTTAATTAACTTTGTAAAACTTTTTGTTAATGCTACATAATTTATGCTTAAAAGATTTAAATTTAAAATTTAGAAGAACTTCAGAAATTTATGTTGTTTTTTTTTCCAAGTCACTTATCCGCTTAACTTTGTTCTATAACATCTGCTTGTAACGAACAACTTAGTTGCTGTACATTAACATCGACTATCTATGCTACGGCTTAATAAAATATAATAAAATAATATATCAATGATGATGGGTTTACCCACACTTAATAAAATTCATATATAAATTTATATTAGAAAATTTTCATATTATGCGATAATCACATGCCGCACATAATATATTTAATATACTCTTTTTGCATACTTTAGTACATAGGTACTATGGAAAAGTTTTTCTGCCTCAATTCGATTCTCATTTCATTTTATAAAACTCTTTGGCATTATATCCATGTCTGTCTATGTCTTGTTCCTGTTCCTTTAATACATTTTCGCATAATAATATAATGTACCACACATAATCCCATTTTCAAACTCAATGCAAAGTCATCGATTCAAGTCATTTTCCTGTAATAATATAGAACATTACACATACCACACCAATAAGACAACCATACATCGCACATAACATATCATCTCTAATATACTAACTAGTTAGTTTTATATGTGTGCTAAACTACTTACGATATTCTTCGTTCGATTTATAATAAATAGAGATAAAATATATGTACTTACTTATAGATCTATTGAATTGAAACTATACTATAATATAATAATATAGAAGATTACGATTTGGATAGAATTGAGTTGACTGAAAAGCTCAAATAACTAGCATAGATTGGTTACATTTATTTAGTTTATTTCCACCTATTCTATTTTCCTATACATTTTCTTTGATAAATATACTTTCTATGATATTAAGATAATACTTATATTTTAATTCACATGATGATGTTATTATCTGCATATACTTAATAAAACTATTAATAATATAGGTGTACATTCATTATACATATATATTTACATAACCGCAATGAATAATGTATTTAAAATGAAATACCAATGTTATTCATGAATGAGCCTCTTAAAATTATATATTTAATTACGTATTAATATTGTGTTTTATATGATTCAACAAATATTTATTTTATGAAACTAGAAAGTTCTTGAATACTTGCACAAATCAGCAAAATTAATTTCTCAGATTCTCGAATCGAAAAACACATATCATAAAACGGAAGGGAACATTTTTTTATAGCTTGGATTATCAAAACAATTTACATGAGCTAAATTTCAATTTATCAGAATTGATCCTCCATTCAATAATTCAATAATCCAATTATACCGAAAAATGTTCATCCAATTTAATGCATCTATTATTATTCAATTCATAAAATTTAACAGATATAATGTTCCCGCACATTGAGATTCATTGATTTTAAATCCAAATATTATACAAACCAAATATACGGGGTACGGGCTTGTTATGTATTTTGAGAGACATTTGACATATTTGAATGAAATACATTTTGAATGAAATACCAGGAAAATAGCAATTGAATATACTTAAGCATACGCAGAATTATATATTTATAATCCGCAAGTGTAATTTTGATTATTTTCTATCTACTTTAATTACGTATGGTAAAGTAAACGGCACCACTTTAATAGTTTTACGGAAATGAAGCTTTTTAAAAAAAACAACAAAATAAAACAAAATGAGAATTGGTAGGTACACAGTACTTCACTTTTGCCCGCAAAAGATTTAAACTAAAATCTATACATTTGCGAGAGCATTATGTAGGGCTATAATCAATATCCTACTACTAAATCTTAAAAGAAAGTGGATGACACTTAAATTCAAGGAATAATAAATACCTTCAATAAAATAGTATAAATATAACGAGTACATATCAAAATTTAACAAAACAATAAGTCTTAAGATTTGCATTTAATAACTTTATTATACTAACAGTAATTACATAAAAAAAAAAAACATATTCTAATCTTTACTTTTAACTTTTATTTGCAGTTATAACATTTATCACACATACAAATGCAGAAGATTTTCTCGTGGACAAACGAGAAGGTGAAGACTTAACATTAAAATGTCGATTTAATGAGCAGCATGTTGCCAACGATTTTTCATATTATTGGGCCCGTGTATCTGGAACGAGATATGAAAATGTGGCTATTGGACAAGTTCAATTGAACACAAATTATAGGTAATTGCTTTATTCGATTTCTGTTTTCATTATTTTCTCTACGCTAGTTTTCAGTATTACAATCCAATTAATATGATAATACCGATAAAGGAATAGAAATTTTTATATATATATATTTTTTAATTCTTTTTTAATCCTATGAATATAAAACTGGTCGTTATTTTGAAATGAAAGTTTCATAATTTGCCGTAAACAAGAATATAAAGCTTAATTAGAATAATTCCTACAACTGGTTTTGGTTTTATAGAAAATATATACCAATTTTAAAAGAATGCAAATTATTTTCGATATTTTTTGCTACACAAAATCAGCTTAGAATAGATATTGATAGTTATAAATATAAATTTATTACAAAGCAGGCAGAGCAGCTTATAGTGAAAAAATAAATAAAAAAAAAATGTAAATCGATTTGATGGTTTTAAATTTGTTCCGTCTGATGTACTCATGCATGGCAAATGGAAAAGCAATCGAAGTTCAATGTAATCGACAGATTCTTTAATTCATTTTTTATTCGTTTATATTCTCTTACTTGACTACTGATGGTGCCTGTATACACAACCAAACTAATTACTTTTTCAAATATAATAAAAGCTACCAACAAAAAATTATAATTTATAATGCAACAAAAAAATATTTAAAGAAAAAAAAAAATTATAAATTTTTAATAGTTTCCTATTTTTTTTAATCATAAATTGCATTGATTTTTATTCATACTCTCGGTTATGGTTGAATTTCTCTTTTTATCGCGGTAAAATTGATAACAAAGAGAAACAATTTTTCTTAAATTAAGTAATTTAAGGTTTTACTTTTCCTTTATTTTTTCTTCTACATTTTTTTTTCTTTTTTTATAAATGACAAACTCTGATTAATCACAGTTCTTGTTATGCGATCGTATTTGACGCGATAGCCGAGTACGATATCTCGTAAATTTTAAATGCGGATGATGATTAATGAAAGACGTCTCTTTAAAATATCTGTACATTGTATTATAACATTAACGAAAACACTAAACACAAAAGTTTTTGAAATCTTATTTTGTCCTTTGCAAGAATACAGGCATGCACACAAGGCATAGAAAATTTTCCTATATTTTACGCCTACAATTTATTTCATTTTCTGTTATTGTATTATGTACAAAATGTGTACGTTGAATAGAATAATAGGAATACACCATTAAATAATACTATGCAAGTGGAAAATATATGTGTAATACCTTCAATTAAGGGTTCGTTGAATTCATTACGCCAACAGTTTTGTTTTTTGTATTATTTTGTCGAAACAAAGAACGAGAAAACCATGTGTTAAAAGTTCTTTTTAATTACACCTATAACGGAAATTTATAGCAGTTGAATATGGGTACAATTAGTATTACGCTTTTATTCTGAGCCATTATTAAAGCTCAGCAGACGGAACGCAATTAAGCAAAGTGCGTAACTTTAGTATTACTATGTGCTGCCATTATATTAGGGCAAGGTGCGTAAGATGTATCGAGAATACAAGAAACATATTATTCAACCAAATCGGGATGTGGAATAAGAAAATGTGTTTTTACTTCTACTATATTTGTATGCTACTGACATTTATAACAACGCAGGCATGTAGTTAGATGTGATTCATGTATATTATATACCTACATTATATGTAATGATCGATGTCAAGATTTGGTGCTATAAAATACTCGCAATATGGAAATTTTCTAGAAAAAAAAAGAAGAAAAAAAAACTAATAAAGTTTATTCAAGAACAAGTTATCCATATTTAAAAATAACATCAAATTATTTTAAATTCATTAACTATTAATATGTTTTTCTGTTATTAACTGTATACGTGAAGAAATATCGAATCACTAGTTTTGTAAAAAAAAAAAAAAAAGGAAAAAAATAGTAGCTTAGTAAACCTACGCTGTTTACGACAGCTAATAAATATTTCTAAAGTGTACTTCATTTCATCTCTGAAATTTTCAATAGATATTTTAAAACCAGTTTTTTATGAATAATTTCATATATTTTATTTCAAAAATGTATAAAATACACCTGTTTATTGTTGTTGGTATGCAAATAATTTATAACAAATACGTTTAAAATTTACAAATGTTTGTAGTTATGTATTTTTTTTCTTGTTTTTTGTTTTTGTTTTGCTTAACGCTTTATGTAGATTCACAAGCAGGTATTCCTATAAGCGCGGTTTTTTCGTCTAAACAAATAAAATTATATTCTGGATTTGTTGAGAATTTTAAACAAAATGTTCTCTTCAGCATGAACATTATTTTTCAAATTATAGAGGATAGATTTTCGCACAGTAAATAGAGAAATAAATAATATAATAGAAGATAATAAAATGTTTACACATTTCTACAGGTTGAAGTTTATAATTTTGTTGTTGTTTTTTTTTTTATACAAAAAATAATGCTTTCAGAACAGCCAATTTCAGATATTCGATATTTTTTTCGAAAAAAAAAAAAAAATGGAATAAAATCAGTATTTGATCGAAAATATTTAAAACGAAAATAATAATTGAGAAAAAAGGGTCAAATTTTAAGTTACACCACCTTCGGCTGTTGTATTCAATTAAAAACTAAATTAATAAGCTTTTTTCTTTTTTTTTTATTATATGTAACACTGTTCGAGTCTTTTCAATCGGTATTAAATGTCTATTAATATATAATATTCATATAATATTGATGATGATAGTTTAAAACGTGTATCGCATTCTATCGAAAAACAATAAAAAGAATTTACAATATGTTAGCACTCATCAAAATAACACTATTATTTTAAATAATAAGTTTTTTTTTTCTTCTTTTACTACGTCTATTAATTATGGTACACCAATTACATGCTTTGTATTTAAATTACCAACAAAGAAAAACACAACACGATTTAAAATAGATTTGATCAATATTTAACATTTAAATAAAAATTTATATTTTATAAAGAAGCACGCAATGTTATTTTCCGATTTTTTGTTTTTTTGTTGTTTTTTTTTTCTTCCTCATAAATTCGATAAAACAATATATCAATGAAATGAATAATACTAACAATGAATATTATTTGTACATTGTGTAGCAGAAGCCGGCAGGCGTAAATGTGAGAAACCATATAAAAACTATGTGTATTTTGTGTATTTTTTAAATATCAAAGTTACACAAATAATATAGCTTTATGAAAACGGAAAACATGCATAATAAAATGTATATTTGCCTAGGTTTTAATTGTAATATTTAACATGGTCGATATATTTATATCGCGTTGGTATAAATGTGCATTGCACATTTGTTTATACAATGAATACATATATATATGTATTTGTATATACATTTCTTTTTTATATATCTTTTATTTGTATTATTGTATTCATTCATAACTGCACGTATATAATGGTAAAAGTGAAAATATTTATATTATATAATTTCCTACAGTTAATTATTCTGCAAAACAATTTAACTTTTATTTGTAATTATTTTTAATTTTAACTTCTACGAAATTGAAAATAAATATTATTATGGTTTTTTTTTTTTTTTTTTTTAATTTCCATTCAATTTATAGAATAGTGTATTAAATTTAATTATAATTGATATTAATGGAGTTAATGGTTTTGTATTTATATTCAATGCTAGTTTAGATTGATGTACGAGCCGACTTTGTTGTGTTCATTGATAACTGCGAGGTATTTTGAATATAATATTACATTAAAATTGCAGCGACACATACTTTCATATCGGCTACGGGTGGTTCAATTGAGCCAGACAAATAAAAATCAATTACTTTTAAAAAAAAAGTTGTGTAACATTTAAAAATCAAAGACAGTTTCATAATCTGTCTAATAATAATGTAGCATCTGTTTCATTTTCAATACTTATCAATTCATTTCATTGCTTCTAAGAGGGATTTCCAATTAAGAAATTTAATATTGATACATGAACTTTCTAGTGATTAAGTTGAGAAAAAAAAATAAATATTTTTTAAAAAAATAGTCAAATTATGGACTTTTTTTTTTAATTTGTTATGGATTTGGTTGGCCTATGAAATACAACTAATCCCAATTTTTAACGATGTAGGCGTACCTATGTAGGAGTACGCGCCACTAATTTAAAGCGAACGAACTAATGGAACCATTAACTCCAACCGCAGCTCTTATAATTACTTACATACTGTTTTATTATAATGTAGAGGTATAGTTTCATATATGCAGTCAAATCATAAATTAAAAAAAAAAAAAAAATATATAAAGAAAACGATTTATAATCCTAATATATTTCAAACAAAACAAAAGATAAAAGAATATAAAACTCATAATATATTATATCTTTTAGTTCAAAACTAAAACAGATTTCAAACTATTCAAATATAAAATATAACAATTATTTTTAAACAAGTTGAAAAAAAAAACTTTTCCTGACTAGGCTGGTGCAGACAAAAAAAAAAGAAGAAAGAAAAAAAAGAAAGAAGAAGAATAAAATCAGTTTTTTCTCCTTTAGATAATGTTTTTATATTCTTGAAGTTTTTAACACAGCCACATTGTTCTAAAGTCTAAAACCATAGCGAACTATTTAATTTAGTTTTTTTTTTTTCATCCGTGCTGCGATGATTTCCTTGCTTCCAAAAGTTTTTTTTTCGTTTCGTTTCGTTTTTTTTTTTTTGAAACGCCAAACAAAAACTTCAATTATTTGTCTAACTTTTTTCCGCTTCCAATTCTAATACAAAGCAATGAACATCGACAAAAAAAAAAAATCTTTTTCTTTGTGTTTTACTTTTTATAAAAAGAACTATTTTTTTTTTACTTCTTCTTGTTATTTGATTCTATTATTATTTTATATTATACAAATAATAGATTGGTAGTTAGGTCACTTGGATATTACAGACATATATATTTTATATTACTTAAGAGTATACTTTACACAAATTTCTATTTTATTTATTAACATTTGTTATGTAGTTAATTTGATTTGGCAGATTCTTAATTTTTTTAGGATTCAGATGATATTCTTTAAATTTTGTTTTTACAGTTTTTATTACACTGACCAAAATGCATTCTTAAGTTTTTATTAATATGTAAATTTTATTTTATATTTCTATGCTAATTCAAAAAGAGTCGTCATTTAATATCATGATCATTCATAAAGTCCTTCTTCACTCAGATACTTTTCCGTAAGTAAAACCCTTAAAAATTCTTATTCAAAAGAATGACGGACAGAGTCTATCAATATGTTGATGTTATTTAATATTTTTTTTATTTTTTTTAACTGAGGCGATAAAATACGTGATTGTTACCATTTATTTTTAATGCTGTTGGATTTTTGTCTTCTCATTCATTATTATTATTATTATTATTATATTATTTTGTTGGGTGTGACAAATTGTTGTTTACTGAAACGAATTTTTATTTATACAATCCATATCTTAATAATTAAAGAAGGTATATTATTATTATCATCAACGGTACGTACGGTTGGCACCTGTACGTTATTATTACAAAATCATAATCATAATCATAATAATAATAATAATAAAAATAAGAATAAATAATATATCACATCTACAAGTACTTTCGTTTATTCACTTTGGTTTGATATTACATTGTAGATGTCAGGAAAACTGAGAGTTAATTCTAAATTGAATTCCTGTGAAGATAATCTATATGATGAAAAAAAATATCATGTAAAAATGTGTTTTTCCAAAAAAAATAAAAAGTGAAATTATTAACGCTTTGATGAGGCTTCTTTTTTTTTGGTTTGAGCACGTAATCGCCTTAGGCATTTTAAATTTGATTTAAGTAGACGGTTTTATTTGGTAAAAGATTTTTCGAATGATGCTACACCAGGAGCATAAACACACGGAAAATTTAAAGAATATAAGATTGTGAAAATTAAAAATGCCTCAATTTTGATCTGGCGTGGCAATATAACAATAATTACATACTTCCACAAAGTAAATAGGTAAATATGTATTTAAGCGTGATCTATGAATGGAAGCTGAATTAGGGGACGTATTTTACCGAATACACTTTTGTAATTTCGAGCACAATTTATATTTATCATTTTATGTTATCAGTATTACATTTTCGAAAATTATTGTATTACATGTCATTACCTATTTTCGTGTAGCACTGAAATTATAACTGAATCCTTATTGCATAATATAATTTATGCTATAATAATTGTTTCTGTTATGTGTAAAATGTTTCTGCCGTACGGGCTGAGGTAATATAAATATAAAGTATGTTATTTGTATTTATTACATTGGTGGTTGTACTTTACTCAATATTATAAGTAAATTATACTTAATTTAATGTGATTGTAATTATTTATTATGAACTAGTTAATGGAAAATATATTTTTGCTTAAATATAGGTATAATTATACAATTATACAATAAATGTATAATAAATACATTTTATTTGTGGATCAGTTCTAGTGCAGTTAACAAATATAGGCCTAAATTATATTATTTAACATCATCAGTATGATACCGTTAGGCCACAGAGTAAACCTAGTCTTTATTGAATTAGAAATTATGAGTTGAATAATATTCTTCAGTATTTTATTGGAAGCTAAACTGAACATTATTGTTCTCTCTATATCGAACTATATAAGCTCAACATTTCAAAATACGTTTCTCGATAGCGAACATCAATTTTCTGGTATATTGTTTCATTTCCCAAAATATATTTAAATACGGTTTTTCTTTATGTTTTTCCTTTTAATGCAAACCACCGTTGTTATTTTTCGCGAAAGAATCCTTAAAAAATACAGCCTAAAAGAAAATCAACAGCTCACAAAAACTTTTTGTTCAATTATTTTTCATTCTATCCTGTAAATAAACTTAAAACTAAATACCGCATCCTGTCTGTTGCAAATGAAAAAAAATCCCAAGTCAAAAGTAAACAATGCAAAGGAAAAACTCTGAACTTTTCCTTCTTATTCTCTTTACGAATATATTATGTTAGATAAATAAACGATTTGGCATTTCGAATTCAAAAGAAATAATACTAAGTTTAATATCGATTGTTGTATTTCTATTTATCAAATGGAATGTGGAAGAACATGTGAATATAAACTACCGACAGGAATATAATAGAGTAATAAGACAACAATATGTGATAACATATTATGTATGCTTATGAAATGTTATTAATATTTTTCAAATGCCGTGTACGCAATCCAGCTGGATTTTATAAGCTAATTAATACATGTTCAGTTCATACAACACGTAGACTTTTGACTTTTGATATATATATGTATAAAAATTTCAATTGCAGAAATTATTCTCTTTTATTTTAAAATTAATAAATGAATAATAATAATCGATCAATAATGTTTATAAGAAACTTACCAAAAACTAGTTGATTATTATTTTTGGTGGAATAATTACTAAATAAGTAAATGTATTCAACAAAAAGAAAAAAAAATGTTTTTTTTTACATTTATCATTAAGTTTATAGGAAGGAAAAGTAAAAGTTTTTTTTTTTCTTTGTGCTAACAAACTTTATTCTATATTAAATTTATTTAGTACAAAACAATCAATCAATCAAATCTGCTTCCGTCAAGCAATATATATATAATATAGAAAGAAATTTCTTATCAATTTTGGACCAGGCGCATATTTTTCCTGTCGGTAATATAATTTCACCTTCTTTATTTACTATAAGTAAAAGTTTTATACAGTTAAACCTATTTAGATGGCCTTTCGTAATGTCACCAAACTATAACAAGTTACTATGATTTCGTATATATATATATAAAAATATAGAGTTTTACCGGAGCTCGTCAGTAAACTCTGGATTTCCTTTAAATAAACTTCCATCATTATTTGACATGTATTCCGGTTTTATTAATATTTGGTATTAAAATCCGAAGATTTTGAAGATATTCCAATTTTTTTATTGAAGAATTCTATTAATTTAATAATACATATTCTATACGTGTAAGTAAAAATATCACAGTCTCTGTGAATAGGTACGTTTGCAAAATTTATTCTTTAATGAAATTTCTAAATTCGACCAATTTTCTATAGATGTATTATAGTTTTCTATATTGGTTTCAATAATGGGTCACAACAAGAGACTTTACTGTATTGTTTTTCCTCTAACGATCATAAGTTTTGAAGTTAATAAAAATCATATACAATGTCCACAAAATGAAAGCATTATTTGGATAATTTATTAACTTAACCAGAATCAGTTAGTATAAACAGCACTATATATTAATAATAATATGTGACAAAGTGTCATATACTCCTAAAAAAATAGAAAAAAGGAAAAATTCAAGCGTAATAAACGCGTCATAATAAACAGCAATAATAATCTCAAGTAGATAGTTGTCATTTTGATTTAATATAATATTTATATGATGTGGTGGTACTTACATGGCTATGGATATATAATATCTGTTTGACGTGAAATGATATCAAAATATGGGATATAAACAACAAAAGATCTGCATCAAACTGAAACGCCACGATACCAATTTTACTACAGGAGCTCGCACAGCTAAGGAAAATATATTAAATTGAATTTCAGCAGCACACTACATCATCATCTTTCAACCATTATATTTTCTCTCTCGACAAAACATCAACACAAACACAATACACACACGTCACACACACAGAGAATATTTTTTTTTAGGGCAACTAATTTTTCTCGCCATTGTATACGAAAAATTGTAAAGTGAGCAACAACAATCTGACACTTAACAGATGGGATTTTTCTTGTGGATCTTAATTAAACACATATTCGAGTATCAAAAATAATAGCGATGATGTTGATATACAACAGCGATATTATCTATAATAATAATATTATTATGGGTTTTCTTCTATTTCTTTATATGTTTTTGTATATATGTGCGTATAAAACCAACATATGAAGATAGTTGAATCGATATATGAAGAATTTTCGTATGCTGTAATAATATAATGTTCATAAGAACGTGCAGTTGTTATAATATGTTCAGCCTATAGATCTGTCATTCTTCATTCATAATATATGTCTTTTTTTTTCAATGGGTAAATATTTTATCATTCCTATTTCATTTTTTCGAAGTTATCTGAAATAAGAAATTACATATGCAGCTGTTATTTAATTAACAGGATATCCGTAATTTATGATCCAATTTTTCTTATTATTTAAATTGAACTTTATTTGTTTCAAAGTGTTAACTAAAGTTTAATGTACTTTGCATTCAATTGCATTTAATTATTTTGCGTACAGTAATTGTAGTTATTAGTTGTACTTGTACATAGAGTAGATCTGCGATCGGATATGATACTTTATTTGCCTGTGGACTATAATTATTATCGACAATATCTGATGACAATGTTAATTAATTTTGCATCTCATTATTTTCTTGACATTATAATGATGATCTTCTTTTCATTTTTTTTCCTTTTGTAAATTTCCTTTTATATCTTAATTTACATTTTATATTAAACTTATCTTTATAGAGTATCTATCATAAATATCTGTGCTGTTCAAATTTCAATTAAATTCTAAGAATAGCACTTGATTGAAACTGCCATTAAATTTTAATTCACAACAAATTTTTTTGTTTTATTTTCAGAGTTGATTTTCAACCCGATCGCGGAATTTACGATTTAAAAATTCAAAATACATCTTATAATCGTGACAATGGACGATTTGAATGTCGTATAAAAGCTGTTGGTACTGGTGCCGATGTACATCAAGAATATTATAATATAACAATATTAACACCGCCACAACCACCAATGGTTGCACCAGGAAACAATGCCATGGCAACTGAAGATAAAAAACAGGAGCTGACTTGTAGTAGTATTGGTGGTTCACCAGATCCTACAATTACGTGAGTATCGCTTTTTTATTAAACCTCCTCAATGAATATTTAGAAGTTAGCTAATTTTTCAACTATTACTTCATAATATTAAGTTTAACTTTACTTAGTCAAATTTCTTATTAATATTTTTGGTTAGCTATTATATCCAGTGAAAATATTTTCAATTTTAAGATAAAAAAGCAGACACCTCAGTAAAATATTGTAATTTGTAAAAGTCTTAATGTTTTTTTTTAAAAAGCTTTTCTTGGGTATCAAACATAAAAAAAATCAGTCGGTATACTTATGAAAATAATGATTCGAAGGTGATAGTAATCTAAATAAGGTGTTTTTACCAATTTCTTGCCTAGACCGGCACGTACCAAGCAGAAACCTATCGGTTGGCTATTAATATTTTTTCCTTTTTTTTTTTTCTTTATTTGTTATCGTTATCGTCCTTTTTTTTACAACCTTTTGTCTTACATACATAAATAATGGCACATTTAGAACACTTTTAAGATGTAAAAAGCAATTTAATGGAATTGTGAATATTTTCAATAATTTCTATGACAAATTACCGACCCACTCGAGAAAAAAAAATATCAAGGATATTTCAGTTTTTTCTTTTTTCTTTTCAAAATTATATTTGTATAAATAATGATTACCAGTAGCAAAATAAATTTATTATCTGTTTGTTTTTAATTTGTGGCGGTCTCGCCATAATATCGATAAAAAATTAAAGACTATATACATACATATAGTTATATACACATATGTTCAGTTTATTGACTTACTTTTTCTGTATTTTCTGTATGTAAAACACATATATTTATTTATAACTATATAATTATTCTATTCTTCAATTAGTTGGTATCGCGAAGGAAGTACAGTACCTCTACAAGCACCCATTAGTAAAGGTGGTTCAAAAGATCATCAAACAACCAGTACATTGTCCATAACACCAAAACGTGAAGACGATGGTGCTAAATACAAGTGTGTCGTTTGGAACAGAGCAATGCATGAGGATCAAAGATTAGAGACAACAGTCACAATAAGTGTTAATTGTAAGTAAAAAAAACAAAAACTTTTTCTTTTCTTTTTATTAGCTTTCTGGAAATTTTATTTTACACAAAACAAAAATTTAATTATAAGTGAAAAACATCGAGTAAAAAACTATGTACTAATTCAATGTTCGATTCGTGTTTAACTCAATATTATTCAAGTCAAACAAAATACAAAACCAATTGTAAACATTTTGAAATCGATAAATTTACAAAACCGCATGGCTTTTAATTCAAATAAACAATACTTTCAATCATTGCATCTATCGACATTTATGTCCATTGAGTTTTCACATGGCTTCAATTACAATACATAAATATAAAACGTACATTGACCAAAAATTTATATTTACCAACTAAAACTATAGTTATTGTTATTCAATTAACGAACATACGAAACCCAATGTATGCTCTAATATTCGAAACGTAGAAATATCATACATAAAATGGTTTAATATTTTGTTCATAAATTTTAAAATTAAATTAACATTCGTATGTTGTAATGGATATCTATCACTGATTCTCTGTGTTGTATAGTTTATTTAGAATTTAAGTTTGTTGTTATTCTGCGAGCTATATTTAAATTGTTGATATTATTATTGTACTTGAGTATTCAAGTATAGAAATATTACGAGTTTATGTTATGATTTTTGATATTCACTTTAATATTGAATTAAAATATGAAGCACAACATAAAATAGGAAAATATAAGTAAAAGAATAACAGAATGCTTGTGCCATTTTCATTTTAAATCCTTACATATTCACTCAATATATGTTATAATATTATTGTTCGACTTTAACAATAGAATATCGTTATGTTTAGAAGAAAGTTTCACAAAATTTATGGTGCAACATTGCGATATGGAACTACGAAATATTTTTATAGGATTTTGGTTTTAAATCATATTTATCTTGGCACAAAATAACTACATAAATATGAAAAGAAACAATCATTTATACTCCTAGTTATGTATTACACTGTTATTGCTTCTTTCTGAGAACAAAAAAATATTTGAGATCCGTGTGTTTCAGTTTATCCTTTAGAGTCTCTCGGAGTGAATTATAAAGCTTGTATATAAAGAAATTTCCTAAGGTACTTCATCTTTGAATTACAAACTTCATTATTTTCATTTCTATTTAAAGAATTGGTTTTGAAATCATCTACCTCCTGATGTTTGTGGAAATCAGTACTTTATATATCACTGTCACAAATAATTATTTATGTGATTACCTTATCTCAGCACCTATATGTTATTTATTCCATTTTATAAAGATAAACTGTTTCAAAACACACTGTGTGCCTATTTGGATTTTGTGGTTTGCATCTAAAATCGTATTTGATATCTGCAATCTGCGAGTTGAAGCTAAAACTCATTTAGTTAATAAATTTATGCAGAGAAATTTATCATGAGTATGAAAATACAACAAATTATTATTACATGCCAACAACATAAATAAATGTCGTTAAATTAGTTTAGAAAACTTTATTATTATTTATGCAGTTTATATTCAATATTTATTTAATCTAAATCTCAGAAAATTGTGTAATTGTTCGTTGGTTTGTTATTATTTTGTATATTATTATTTGGGTACAATTGAAAATATAATTTCTTGTTTTATCGCGATTTTGTGCTCAAGCATAGTCTTTCTATACTCGTTATATGTATTATTTGAAATTTTATTAAAATATATTTTCTGTATATTATAAGCTCCTTCTACATAAATAATATACGCTAATATTTTTTTTGGTTACTGGTTAACTTTTATGCACGCCGTCAATGAAAAAGTTTTTATATCGTAGATTACCAAACAATTGGATTTTGAATAACTTTTTTAAACTTAAATCACTTTTAGTATAAATTTTTAAGTAAAAATACTCTTTTATTGTTTGAAATGTACTTCGTTACAGTTTTTCGTTTTGTTTTGATACAATGTCGTTGTCGGTGAATGTTCTAAGTTAGTACATAAATGATTTGATTTAATTATAAGATTATTTTCTATAGCAATTTGAAAGTAGCAATGACGTTCAAGCGGTATTATAGACATCATAATCATTAATGTGATTTTGGTCGTCCGTTTAAATGATTAAAGTGCTATTAAGTATTTCGACCGTTACAAATAAAAATACAAATTAAATATGTGGCAACATTTTGCTAACGTTTGCTGGTATAAGTCAGGCTGTTAGGCTTGTTATATTATTATGAACAAACTACGCATATGTTTTAAAACCCAGAATACATTAAGATACAAATAAAATATCAATGTTTATAAAAACTATTTTTTTATTTTTTTTTTTTTGGATACTGAGGATTTATTTATGACTTTAACATATTTTTAATTGCCAAACATGTGTTTGCTTTGTAGATAATAAATTACAAAAAATTAATGAACTGATGATGTTTGCTAGCGTTGGCAAAATATTGCCATATAATTAATTAATGTTTGTTTGTTTTTTTGTTTTTTTTTATTTACAACGGTCGAAGTGTTCAATAACCTTTTTATCATTGTTTACTTTGCTCTAAAGTAAAATATATTTATTAGATTAGATATACATCTCGCTTGTGTCCTACATAGACACACAGAATATAATTTTTTTGTTGTTGTCCATTTATGAATAGGTAAAAAGGGATGGGCACCAATACACGGTTGAGAACGCCGTCTATATTGTGTCCTTCATATTGCATTTACATATTCCAAGACTTTGTACAGTTGAATATTTTAAATAGATTTCTGGCTTCAATATTTATACAGGTCATTTTATGTAATTTATAGACGTATTTATAAAACACTTTGAAAACGAATTGAGTGTTTGTATGAAATTTACTGTATTTTGGCTTTTTATATTTTATGCCTACAAAATATCATTCAAAATGTATATACTTACTATTTTATGCAATCGAAACAATATTATCTCGTAAATAGTTATTTATCTAAACCAATCTCGTTATTAAAAACATACTGTGTGACATAAGACAATGCGGTTTTAATTTAAATAAAATATTCATGCAATTAATATTACATATAAATGAATTTGTATACAAATAAAATTCAGATCATAATTTCACGTACGATACATTAGCTACCAAACTGCTTAAATGCTATAAAAAAAAAAATATAAACTTTATTATTATTCACAGCACGATTACAAACTTATTATAATAACATTGCATAAAGCTACAGAAAAAAAAAAACAAATAAACAAACAAACCACAATATAAAAATAAACATACAAAAGTTTGACTGAAAATCAGAATCTTACAACTTAAAGAAAATTATTCAGCATAAATTTCATGCTAAAATGTTGCTGTGTAGAAATATTGCAAAATTTTTACTTTTATTGAGAGAAGAAAAAGAAAAAAAAGGAAAAGTTTCCATAAAATTATAATTGTATTGAAGAATTAGGTCAAATTTTTGGGTAAGCATTTGTGATTACGATTATAACTACATTTCAAACGAAAATATAATAAAAGAAAATTAAATTCTGTAAATTAACAAGAAATTATGCATAGCACATAAACCGAATACATATTACCGTACGCGTAATCAGTACAAATATTATTAAATTGGAAATATAAGCAATGGTTAGTAAAAGAAAATGAGTAGAACCATTCAATTATTAGTATTATTACAGAGCGAGTTCACAAGTGGACAAATTGCGTGGATATATTTATATAAAATGCGTTCATGTTTTTCAATTTTTGAATGAAATATCATGCAATTATTGGTACTTATGATTTTTTATAAAAAAAACAATTTAACGCCTATTATTAGAAATAATTCATTTTTCAATATCGAAATCATTTATTCTCTGTAAGAAGAAGTGATGATCTTTGGAAGAATTCTTGTTTTGAGAAAAGTTCGAACTTTCTACTTTCTTTTGTAAAATTTTAACCAAATGGTTCATACCTCAATTTCGACTCAATTGAATCTTATGCAATTCTTTGGAATAAGAAATTAAACCGTATATATATCAATGTATTGGTAGCATGTTTTTTTAATATTTCTTCGATATTTTAATTTGTGTGACCTTATAATATTGTAAAAAAAAAATGTTTTTTTTGCTTTCAATTAATAACCATATTGTATCACGAAAATTAAATAGAAAAATATGTTTTTTTATAAAATGACGGCGCCAGTTCACCATTTATTATAAATTACTAAGTTCATTCAGATTATAATTTAATGAAAATAATACTCTATGTGCATACAACGCGATTCGATTACTTTTACCTTGATTTGATTTATATATAAATCTCGATAATAATAATAAAATAAAAAAAAATGATTCATTCATTTATTTATATTTATTTATTTATATTTTAATTTACAATGAGACGTTGAGTAGAATTTATTGAAAACAAATAAAGTATTTAAAATTAATATCTTTGTATCGAATTTGATATATAAATATATATTTTTTTTTATTCACCATTAAATTAATGCCTTTCGATCAATAAAAATTACGAATTTAAAATCAAATATTATTCCTATGAAATAAACTGGTTTACTAATAATAACAGAAAAAAAAAAAAATTAAATCTCTTATGTATTGAGTAATAACGGAAATATATTTCAACCTTTACAGCATTTAAATTTATCGTAAATGACGTCATGTTATTTGGTTTAAAATTTAAATATCGAAATTCAACGGAATTGAATATGTGTGTGGCGCGGTATTTATTATGGGTATTTTTTAAACATTATTAATTTCCAATAATGATTATAAATATTTGCTCATTTTTTTTTTTTTTTATTGAATGCTCGATAACGTACTCTCACTGACAGTTTATATAAATAAACATTTTGCACTTCCATTAATAAATCTCGAATTAAATTTGGAAAACTGTGAAAACGTTTCTATGGAAATGAATTTCTCTTTATTTATATGAAACTTTATACCAAATAAAATATAAAATGCTACAAATTTAGCTTATTATCGTATCTATTAAAATTAAACAAAATCATCCTTTTATACTTAGCTTTCGTTCTCACCTTCATATCTTTTGTGAAGTTTACTTTTAAATTTTGGTTAAATGTCACACCAATATTTCTGCTATATGCCAAGTATCTTAAATAAAGAAAATCTACACCTAACAGAAAATTTAACCTTTGTTATTGAAGCAATATAATAAGTAGAATAACTTTTAGTTCACCACAGTGATTTCTTAGAATTCAATTAGTATATTTCAGAAAATTTCTACGAAAACATCTCTCTTTTGTGTATATTACATAAAACTTTCAGCATAACACCAGAGCCATCGATCTTCTTGGCTGTTGAAGTTATTTATGATTTATTTTTAACAAGCAACCCAATTAATACAATATATATAAGCGTATTAGTTTTATATAAGTAACTCACAAAATATACAAAATATTATTGCAATGCACATGAAATCAATCATTTATAATTATAGGTGTAATTTTTTTTTTTTTTTTATCTTCGTCTTAAAAGTCGCGCGAAACAAACTTTTTAAACTTTTACTTTTTTATTGTGTAAAACTATATTTAAAAATTCTTTTGTAAAGACCCAGCCAATAAGTACGAAAACTTTTATTAGGTCGCTAGTCTGTCGGCAACGGTAATATAATATTATTGATTGGAAATCATTTTAATGATTTACGTGCAATGTAAGTTTGTTCACAAATTAATCGAAAGTTTCGAGAAATAAGAAAAAAAAAAACATAAAAAAAACGTTGTAATAATAATTATATCATTCATGTGCAGTAGATGGACATGGTAAATAATAGTTCACAATTGATTATGTGATGGTATAACTAATTTGAAACCATGATACTTTTGTAAATGAATTTTAACAATATTATGATTGTGTGTAACTGACGAATTGCGAACACATTTTAGATGATAGCAAGACGAAAAAAAAAAAATTATGCGTGAATAAACTAACATGGAATATTTTAATGAATAATTTGCAAGTGAATGGCTTTGTATTGAAAACTACAATATGTTAATTTTTGGAAAGAGAAAAAATATATTATGGACACTTGTAGGTTAATTATTGTATCGGAATCGACAAATATTATTTTGGTTTGGTGCAACAAAAAAAAACAAAAAAAAAATTTGTTTGAGAAAATCGTTTAGATCACGACAACCAATTTAAATTATTTTATGATAAAAATGTAGAAATTGGAGACTAGAAATGGTAAGAAAGAAAATATTTTTCGCTGACTCAGAGATACATGCTGTGAACCAATGTGTGATTGAATGACGTTATCAACACGGTTAATTCTTATGTACGATTGACACACTTTAGTTATATGTATTTGTGAAATGTAATATGTAAAAAACATGACTTGAACAATCTTGTTTCAATAACAAAACTAGGTTGAAAGTCCATCACATTCACGCAATATTCTCAAACATATATAGAATATGTTTAAAAGAAATTTCCATATGTCTTGGCTCTTTATTGAAACGATGACTTCTCATTTTTATAATTAAAAATCTTCGTGTTCTTAATTATTTTCAAGAAATGAAGGAAAAAATTGTTTCAATATTTCATCGAAAAATAAAATCAACCAATGTCGATCACAAATTTAAGATAAAAAAAAATCAATTCTGTTTTACCAGAAGGTGTTTATTTTTTTTTTATTCTACTGCAGCTTTACCATCAATGCTGTATATTTACATGCGATCTCTAAATATTTCCACACTAAACTAATAAATCGCTCTTAAAAAATGAACCGAACATGACAAAATAGAAACCTCCGGTGAAGTGTCGACACGTTCAAAGTAGAAAAAAAAGCACATATAATATATCCTGCTGAATTTACAAACAAATTTATATTCTCTGATCTATCACAGTGCACGACTATGTGCTGCTGCTGTGCATGTCATTGTCACACAAAAGCATAGATGTCTTTCTATAACAATATTATTGTACGTCTAGATGCTGAACAGTGATATTATAATAAACGTGGACTTTTAAAATTAAAATGCCATGTTCCACATCGATAGAGAATCTATTCTAAAAATCGACATAAAAACCGAATTGACAATAAAATCTGTATAATAAAATGAATGGTGATGTTTGAAATAATTTTAAGAAATATGATTAATCAAATATTGACAAAAACTCATTCGTCACGCAATTTACCCACTCTCTCTCTCTCTAATTATATTATTAATATAAGTTTCATATTGAATAAGTGTGAATGATTTACAAATGAACAATTAATTTATTAGTATGTTTAATGTTGCCTGCGACTAAGTATTAATGTTTTATATTTAATTATCTTTATTCGCTATTCGTTCATACGTTCATTGTGACAGTGATAATATTAATTTGATTTAGTAGATGGTAAAGTGGCAAACGCAGTTGAACTCTGCTATACTTATTCATTAAGATTAGGTTCGAATTTATATATTTTTATTTTCCGTGTTAAGAAGCCCGCCAAGCATAATTATAAATAAAATCACGTCCACATCATTATGAAACTAATGTATCTTTTACTTCAATAACTCTTTCACTTATCTCAAAAATTCTACAACGTCTAAGTATTAAATGCACGTATTGTTAATTAATTCCGAATAAAAAAATAATACATATTTCAAATAAAGCATATTTATTATAAACTGAAATTAGATAATATAATAAACTACACCTCTACCTCTCCGTTTCATGTTCAGGATTAATATCTAATTTTTGATTGTATAGAGAAAGGTATAACATTCAGTTTACATTATTTACTAAATTACAATTAGAGTAACAAACAACAATTATGTTTATAATATATCTGAGGCAATAATGTTTCAATAAGAAATATGTTAAATATAATATTTCGATATTATGTTGATTATTCTATATTAAAGCGGAACTGTTGGAATGTGTTTTTGGGAGGCTTTCTGAATTGAATTTATAATAACGAAATGTAAATTTATATAAGCTTATATTTATTTATTGATATTATCGACACTTTGATAATACATAATTTCCAATATATATTCCGTTTTGATGTTTGATTTGATTTAAATGAAAAACTAATATTTTGCGTTCAGCCTCTATACGATATTTTAATGTTAATTATATTAAATATGCAAAACTATGGCAAATATAAAATTGTTTTGTTGGATATTTATAATTTTCTTACATTCCAATTATTTAATATTTTCAAAAACCAACGTAGACTTTGGTAGCAATGATATTTTTTTAATTAAAAGAACTTATTTTCATTTAAAGGATTTATTCTTATTTATCTAATACCTGCTGCGTTAATACTACATACCAAAATTATTCTATTCAAATATTTTATAATTATTTTATGAAACTTAAATTTACAACTAAATATAGTTTTCCTTTCATACACAATTTTTATAATTATAATAAACTTACCCTTTTGTATTTGTAGAAAACATATACAGGAGGATCCTCATTACAGCAAATATAGATGTGTAAAAGAAATAATAATAAAAGTTTTTGGAAATATTATTTTTCGAAAGAGCAAAATGATAAAGAAAAATAAATCTACCTTTTATAATAAAGATGAATATATTTTCTATGAATGTATAAAGAAATAAGAAAAGCGAGTCAGACCATATTACCCGACCTCTCTAATTAATATTTTTAAAAACCAAAATTTAAATAAATTTTAATTGAAAATATTTTCTGTTTGTCTGTAATTATGTTGTTCAGCCAACATTTAAATCAGTTATTAAAGTTCATTCTTTGTATATATGTTTAAAGGAAAATTCCATTAGAATTTTTAATTAAAAACTATACACAAACCCTATTTATATCAAACCTTTTAGATAAAATGGATTTATGTAATGAATTGGTATATGTACGCATCTATTCACAAATAATATTATATTTAGCAGTTGGTAGTTTATAGCAATAAAAATATACAAGCAATAAATGTTTATGTTTATTTACGTAAAACGTATTTTTATATCAAAATTCTAATTTGATTCATTTATAATTCAAAGGGATTTTTTCTAAATGTCTATCATTTACTGTATCTGTATATATGTATAGCATATAGGTAAATAAATAGGACAATTATGTGTACCGCAGAATTCCGGACATTCGGTTTCTATGCAGACAAATTGAAAATTGTATGCGACTGCTCTTTTAATATACCTTATATTATATTCATAAACAAGGGAGAACCTCTAGCCAAATATTTAAATACAATATATACACCATCAGAGCCCGTTTAAGAAGTCGTATCTACTATCTATAGTTTTTGTGCCATAGGTAAATTGTTGGTATATACAGATAGCTGTTGCCTGTAGTAGTCTCATATAGAAAATAATAATAGATGATGTTGAATATATAAATTGAAAAGATAAATCAAAGCTTGTTGAATTATTTAGCTCATGAAGTTATGTTTGTTTAGGACAGCAAATATTTTGTGGCGATGTAATATTTACATGTTGTGTTATAGGCTTCGAGTTGCAAATACTTTTTTTCTTTTCTTTTTTTTTTTTTTTGGTTATTCCTTGAAATATTTCATTACTGAATTCGTGAAATTTTAGAGAAAAAATATAAATGATTTAAATTCGAAATAATATTCAATACGACAATAGAATGAAAATTGAAGAATTGAAGAGAATCTTTTGAAATGGACCAAATCTATGTTGTTTAGCTAAAAATATATATGTATACCTATTATAAAATAAACTTTTCAAAAACATGTAGTTTCTTTCCATTCTAACATCGTTCGTGTAAGTATGTGTTGAAGATGTTCTATAAAATAGAAAAAAAAATGCGCATTTGTATTTTAACAGGATGCTTTATTTCGTTTATACAATCAGAAAAAAAGCGTTGTATATTTCAAAGCTTCTTAAATCTTTTACGATTCGTCGAAGTGTGTAACAAAAGACTGACGAAGAGAAAAAAAAAATAATAAAATAAACTAAATCGAAAGTTTATCAACTAACTTATTTAAAAAGAAAATATATTGGGTGTTTTTATCCGTTTTTGATGGTTTGTTTATTTCTGTACCATCACTTCTGTCATCTTTTTCTTCTTCCAATTTTTTTTTTTATTTTTGTAAACCATTTCGATTTAAGTCGAACGTAGTTAAAGAGTTAGTTACTTATCGGTGGGTTGGTTTTTTTTTTCTCATCCATAAAGTATTTACATAAAAATACGTAATTTAATTTTCGAAATAAAAAAAAAAACGACGAATTGTTCTTTGAATACTTACAATTTCTGTTCTTTTATTATTGTTGCTAACAATCCTACGTAAAGTTTAATTTTATTACTTTTAATAATCAAGAAACTCAAATTAACCATACACAAACATAAACAAGAAGAACTTCCATTTTAAGTAAAAAAGGGCATTGTGCCAAAGTGAATTTAAAAGTTTTAAAGCCTCTTAAAATGAAAATTTTATTTCGTATACAAAACACATACAACACACAATCCCATTGTAAATCTCTAAATATTCTATTATTGTACAATGGCTACCACAGCATATAAAAAAAAAAAAAAATGTTAAAATATAATAGAAAAATTAGAGAGAAAAAATCTATATGTATACATTTTTGTTCTTCGAACTTTTTAAAACTCAAACATTTCATAAAAAAAAAACACTGAAAATAATTTTATATTCAAGCTTCATTTCCTTTTATACAACAATATTAATTCGTCTCGAAAATTTAAAACCATATATAGGCAAAGTTTCGGCCACGAGTTCTACCTACACACAATCATTCAAATAAATTTGGAATGGTGAAGGAACAGTGAACAAGCTGCATCGAATTTTTTTTTATTTTTATTAAAATATAGATAAAAATAAAGTATAGGAAAAATATAAACGAGAGAATAAAAGCATGCTTGAAATAATAATTTCATAACTGAAGAAATTTTACAATTTACAAATTTTTTATATTATTATTATATATTTTGTTACATTACCTAACACAATGCTCAAATGTTACTGTTTATGCTTGTATTTATGTTATATAATACAAAGTACTGCAGTTCATTTACGTTATTTTATTTGTATCAAAACTAAACATAAATAAATTACAATTTACTTACTAACAATATCGATGAAAGAGATAGAAAAATGTGTTTACGTTAGACTTTGCATCTAGAATTTTACTTCAATTATTTATAGTGATCTAGATCTGCTTGCCTTCTACGTAAACCTAACAACTGGTAGCTCTATATTTCTTAGCAAGAAAAATTATCACAATAATAATGAATTGTAGAGACAACCAGTCAAAGACAAAGACTAAAGTACATTTATTTAAATGAACCGGTTTTCGTTATGCAGCATAGGCTGCCAGCTGCATTATGTACCTCAGTCTAAGTAACGAATACAACCAACCTTTTAGATGGATTTAAAATTTTAAACAAACACAAAAAAAACAATATATATATAAATAATAGTCTTACTCTACCAACAATAATGAAATACATGATAGCAAAGCAGGCAAGCCAAACAGTCCACGCAACGTTATTTATATGAAAAACAAAAAAAAAAAAAACACAAAGCCTATTGTACTCTTATTTTATATTACTTTACAATTGAGCATTTGCAATTTTGCTTTTATTCTTTCGTATTTATTTTTATACTGAAGATTTTGTTGCTCCTTTTTTAGTTGAAAATAAAATATCAAAATAATATATCTTTGAATGTTTTGCACCCATTTTATAGGTATAAGGCATAGCATATCAAACCCGGTCGGCTATACGTTACGTATCATAATGCATGTACAATAAATTATACGCGCGCTATAAACTGAATTACGAGGTTTAAATTGCAGAATTTCTTTTGCCAGCTTGTTTGTATGTTGGGCTGTTATTGTTTTCATTTCTCTTAACCACAAATGGAATATTGAATAACTTATACGATGAGTGCCTTAGTTCAGTGGCGTTCTTGTTTATTTCGTTTATTCAGCCTTTATGCTGAATACTTTTACCACTTCACATGTTATATAAGACAACTGTTCTTCAGCGAGAATCAGTTCTAAAATTGAATTTGAATATTATATGCGACTTTAAGGTTTATTTTCATTAATTATCTTTCTAGCTAAGGATGATTTTTTCAAATAATTATTTTTTTTTTCAACCTTTCACCTATTAAGGTTTTCTTCTTTTGAATTAGTGGCGCCAATGCTCTAATATTTTATTTTTGTTTTTGTTAATGTTTTTGGGGCGTAAAGAAACATATTAGTAACAGCATAACGAGAAATCTAATTAGCTTTGCCTTTTGCTGCAAACCGATAAAAAACATAATAAACGGTAAGAAACGTAATCGCACTTAGCATTGTAATATTCTTATATGTTGGAGCGATTTTGACCCGTCCAGAAAGCATTTCATATAACATAATGAAAATGTAGGTATTCTGGTATTTTATATTAAATTTAATATAGCGACGTTGTGGTAACCATAAATTCTCCCCTTTAACATACGCCATATACATAAATATAGTAACGCAAATTTTACAAGGAAATTCAATTTATAAAATGGAAATTATTGTTTCGGAGGTAATTATTATATCGAAATTGCAAGCCAATAATTTGTTTTGAATTTAATATGAAATTTTTCCTTTTATTTATGAATTTAGAACTTAACCACGAGAACAAAGAGACCACGACCATGCATACGAAACTCTTATATCATAAATAATTCTTGGGAAAAGTAATGACAATGGGTAGCTGTATAGCTTAACGTTGGTATGCAGCCAAAATAGCCTCAACGAATTAATGGCGTGGTAGACTAATTGCGAACATTATAAAAGAGTTAATAATTATATTTTTATCAATAACAAATAATTATCGTACTAGCAAATAGGGAATGTCCCCTTCCAATACTCAGTACTACAGATTGTTTTGTGAGTTCATTTACTGTATTTTCTGTAATTATTTATCTAATATCTGTATATTGTTAATTTATGCTATATAGCATAAAACCCTCACAGATAGGAAATTAGTTTAAATATGATATCGTTCTATTTTTGGTTAGAATTTTATTTGTCGATGCCGAGAATCAATCTGTATTCATATTACGTTGATATCGAATATTTTAAGTGATTTATATCGGCAACCTATCGAAAATCTTCATATGGCAAATGAAAACATTTGCACACAAAGTGAAATTTAATAAGGTTGATATTTTTTGGTATCAATAATTCACTTCATTCCATACCCAGACCGTTTTTTGTTTTCATCATCTGATTTATGGGTATCCCGAATTCGTTTTCAATTTTGGTAAATACTAATTTCAATAAATAATTGTTTAAAATTGTGTGTTGCCTAGTGACTACAGAATTTGCAAGCCTATCGTTACTTCACGATTCGTAGAATAAACGACACAATCTTTTTCTTTTTATTTGCTTTGAGTTCAAAGCATTTTAAGACTCTTAATAATGTTTATAAAAATGATTAAATTTAATTATGTTTAACGTTTCTCTGTGTGAACGCGAATAAATTCTTAACTCATTTAGTTTATTTTCTGTTTATATTTTAATTCTAATTATTAATTATAATTTTCATAACATTCTTGCTCAAAGAAAATTAATTGCATTTTTGTTTAAACGCTTGCAAAAATATTTTTTTTCTTTGTCGAAAAAATTTACTTATATCAGTGCAAAATATTTTTACTACCTGAATACAGAACTTAATAATAACAAAAAAAAAAAAAATTGAGGAACATTGCATGAGATTAAGAAAAAGAAGAGAACTGGTAGTTAATTACGCGTTCAATTTAGCTTATTATCCATTTAATTCATTTTTTTACGCTCCTCTTCATTCGAAGAAAAACCGGAAAATAAAACAAAAGCATAAAAATAAATATAAACGCAGAATGTATAATAAATCACTGCAGAGGTTTTCTCGTGCATTAGCGAACGATATGATGGTGATTTAATTCTTTCTTTCTTTTTTATTTATATTCTCTGATTTTGTGTGTAAACAATGTATACAAAAAGATCGTACTTTGTCACTAATTTCTCTTTATAATTTTATTTAGAATAACATCGACATTTGCGTCTAGTCGATGATATAAGTCTATGTGGTTAACACCGCTTGCTGTTTAGACATGTCGTGGGGCACATTATTCTTTGTGTCGTCGTTATTCTCCCATTCAACCAAATGCACAGCAAATTACGATGGATTCTCGGTGAGGTTAATTGGGTCGAATTGGATTAACATTTTATTTTGCTTTCGGTTTTTTTCTTTCCCATCTTTTATTTTTACAATGCATATTTTTACTCTATTGCGCGCGAGGCGAAGCAGCTATTTTTAGACAGGATAAAATGAATTAGTTTATGATGACGATAAATTACCAAACTTTTATCATATATTTTGTAGAGTGAGACGTTAATGCAATGTTTAATCACGCGGCTTGTTTGGGGCAACAATAACCATTTATTTTAATACATGCCACGCCACAACACAATATTATAAAATGACCTGTAATGAAATAGTTACATTCTTAAATAATTGGCCATATTTAACAAAGCGATTAATAACATCAAACAATTAAAGTGTAGGCAAGGGTCAAGATAGGTTTGAGAGTTGCTTCACCATATCGTATCGTAACGTAACAATTTTTCAATAATGTATATTAAGTATGAAAAACTAATCTAAATTTTGTTGAAGCTAGATTTCAATAAACTTGATTATTAAATGCAAAGTTTGTCGTTCAATGGATTATGAATATTGCTTTCGATACCGTCATATCATAAATATATATGCAATACAATTTGCTGAAAGTTTGTGTTGAATTACAATTTTATTATTATGTATATGTACTTACTGCGAGACACTCACACCAATTGGCTGACTGTGGCATACATATTATGTATTAGCTCTTGTACATATCTTTTTATTTTCTGTTTAATTTATTATGAACATTATTTTGATTCTATTCCATATTTTATTCGAAACTCGTATAATATAAATGTAATGTTTGGTTAACGTGTTTTTAATGGTTTATGATTGTATTTATGTTACATATTTGCTTTAAATGAGATTTATTCATCATATAAGAACCAAACCATCGCTAACAACAACAACATCAACACATATAATATTTACTCATCGTATATCGAAACTTTTTATTTTGGCTATGGTCTGGCCATGAATTTGAATAAAAAGTACATTTTTTTTTTTTTCATTTTTATTATTTTGTTTTTCTGTCTGGACACGATCGACGTCATAAATAATAAAAATATATAGTTTTTACGCCATATAATGATCGCTTTTTCTGTTCGTTCTTTTATACAAATTTAATTAAGTTATTGCACTAGTTTTCATTTAAAAAAAAAGAATCGTAAAAAATAAAAGTCATTAAATTTGAATTTGCATTGCCAGAGCCTTACGCGAGATTTTATTATCTTTAAAGTTTAATTCAATAAATCATAAATGAAATGTTATTTTATTTGAATTAGTGAATTATCTAATTGTGTAGCCAAGCAGATTAAACGTAATTTGAATTAATCACGGAACAAATTAAATAACAAAATATATTCCATTCATCGTAACACAAAACTAGAGATGAATATGCACCGTTCAGAAAATCCGTTAAAAGTGAATTACAATTGAGCATCGTGACTTCAATGGATTACTTTGTCTGAACGAACAAAGTCTCAATGCAAGAAATGATGCCATTTCAATCAATGTCGTTGTTAAACCGTGAATTATTTAATTAAACAAATTCAAGAGCAAAGAAAGTATTTTCATATAATGTTAAATTTAAATCATATTCGTTTCGTGTAAATTCACTTCAAATGCAAATGAACGAAATAAAAGTATTTCTTTTTTTTTATTTTGCCGCAAAATATAATCATTTCTTTCTAAAATTAAATGCTTTTGCATTTATTTTATATTAATGATTAAAAAAATTGCCTTTGTAGCGCACAGCACACCGCAGCTCGTAGTGGCCACGGAAGTATTTTATAAAAATTTAATTAGAAATTTACGTGACAAACTGTCACACAATCAAAATACTATTATTATAAAGAAAAAAAGAAAATGAAACGCGAAATTTCATTCAATCATGATGATTGCGATGCAAAATATGCAATTATGCTGAAATTGAGGTGCTTGCTATACAACCAC
>JAABKK020012097.1:0-24450 GCA_011634745.2 Catotricha subobsoleta
ATTCCATATAAAGAGACCAACGGTTTTATGCATGGTTGTATATAAGCATAAACGACATAACCTAAATAATAAATATGGCATGAGTAATAAGTCAACCCTGAAATTATCAACCAATGATATTTGCTGAATTCAAATTCAAAAAGAAAACCGTTAGTCTATTTATATGGAACAGACAATAGTTAAAAATTAATATCTCAGCTCAGGGACTAGCTAGAGCTCTAAAATTGGAACCAATTTTCAGGAAGTTTTATTTTTCAAAAAGTTTTTAACAACCAACTCTAAAATTGGAACCAATATTCAGGAAGTGTCATTCTTCAAAAAAATTCTAAGGCGCTCTTCATATATTACGTAACGCATTTGGGGGGAGAGGGTTTGGTGCTGTGTTACGTTTCATATATAAAAGAAAAAAAAACTTCATATAAAAAATGTTACGATGGGGGAGGAGGGGGGGTTCTAAAACAGACCAAAATCGCGTTACGTAATATATGAACCGCGCCTAACAACCAACACTCCAATAGGCCTTGAAGGCCTTAAAAAATCTAAATCTTCAGGAAATTGATTTTTTGGTCGGAAAATACAAGAATTTCAGGCATTTCCCGAAATAATAATTATATACATATAAGTGAATTTCTTCAAACTTTTTATTTATTTTAATTTAATATGTAATTATATAATATATATAATAATATAGATATCGGACCATGTCGTGTCCAAAGTTTATCGTCGTTTTTTTAAAAATATCTTCTTGATTTCACATCAAAGAAAATATATTGTTTACATTTATTTATTGAGCTATATTTATGTAGTTGCAATCCTCTTTCAAATGTGAAATCAACAATACACGCGTAGGTATTTTTTACAAAAATAATTTATTTTTTTAGTTTTTAAGTACACATAATATCAAATCGTGGTAAAATTAAATTAAAATTAATATTAAATTCGTTCAACTTCATATTAATTCGGCAATACTACATTTCTATAAATCTTATAAAATTCACAATAGGCGTGTTTGATCGATCAGTTCGTTAAATGTAATATTTATTATACTTGCCCTTAAATGAAATTAACTAAAATTTTAGTTTTATAATAACGGTATTTTATTCAGTTTTAAAACCTACTCGTGTTTAAATCTTTCATACAAATCAAGGTTAAAGTTACCCAAATGCATGTTTAAATTATTAACTAGCGCGAAAGCTTTGTGTAGTGTTGCGCTTAACTTTTCATGTAAATCATAGAAACGATATACTACACGACACACTTTCTTTTTACCTAAATCGATGTTTAACTTACCCTAGTTGGTAATGGTATATATTGGCTGAAAGAATTTTGATGGTCGATATACCAAAAGATACAGAATTTTTTGACAAAAATAAACATACTAACGTTTTTTAATATTTCATTTTTTTGTCTTGAGATCCAATATTTTTTTTCGGTTTTCGGTTTTTCGGGTGGTATATTGCCCCTTTTTTTGCCCACTTGTTTTCTTTTTTTTTACAAAAATGAAGTAGTGTACCAATCTAAATGGCAGCTTGTTTTTATTTTTATTTTTTAGTTCTTGCATTGCTATCTATTGTATTGGTATCTATGTACATAAATTTATATATATTTTTTTTTTTTTTGCTATGTTTTATTGTAGGTATAACCTTGAAGATGACGCACTGCAGCAGTCATATTTGTAATTTCATTAAAAATCAGTTATGTCTCCTCCAAATACCAGCAGAAATTAAAAATATTTCTTTATTAGGTCAATTAAATATAATTTTAATATTTGCCGTTTTAACTTATATAAATTATATTGTGTTATAAGAAAAAATATATATTTATCAACACATAATAATATATTATATAAAATCTATCCAAAAATTAATAAATTTAACTGAGACTAAGCTAAGCGAAAGTAGATAGTTTTTCTAAGAATCAGTTTATAGTAAAAAAAAAATCAGTAAACAGTTATTTTAATGAAAGCCTAAAACAATATTATTTTTAAATACCATATTTATTGAAAATTGAAGAAATTATTTACATGATAGTTTTCAATCTTTTAAAATTTATTATTGTAAAAATATACATCAATATTTTGATTTAAACATAAACCTATTTGGTATTATTTTAAACAAATGCAAAACACTTTTTCTCGCTAAGCAAGTTAACTTAGCTGCCATATCCATATGAATGGCATTACACGTGTTTTCTTTCTTATTTTATTTCATAATAATACCAAAAATAACACAAAAGAAAAATTGAAACTATTGCCCTTCACAAAATATTTATTTTTTTGTTAAATTAGTGGTTGTTACGTATTTAATGATTTATTGAAACAAATAATGATTTTTTCCGTGTCCAAAAATCACAGTCTAACAATTAAGTTTTTAATATAATGTGTTTGTTCCATTATTAATAAAATTTATGTTTTTTTTTTCTTTATTTTTGTTTATATATATTTTCTTTATTTATAAATTTATTTCAGAGTGAAAAGAGATAAAATTATTATTTTTTATTGTTTTCTTTTCCATATTTTAAAAAAAAAATTATTTACCTAATAATTAATGCACATAAAAATAAAAAATGATATGAAAAAAGGAAAAAAATTATTTACAAAATGAATTTTCTTTTTTAGTGCGCGAATGTGTAATAATAATAAAATATAAAACCTGATAGAGGTGTTTTTCTTTTTGAGTTAAATTTTCACACATTTTTTTTTTTCGTTTTGTTGTTTTCTTTTTCTTAAATAAATAATATTTTGTTTGTTTGTATAAATGTAAATAAATGATACTTTTTTTCTTAAATGAATATGATTCCTAGATGAAACTAATTATAATGATGATGGTAAAAAAAAGTAAATGGTAACCCATATTGACATTATAATATTTTTTCTTTTTTTTAAAATAAAATATTAGCAAATTCAGCTGTAGAACCTCTGATTAACGCAACTAGAATAAAACCTTCATTCACTTCGAACACAAACAAGCGAAGCAATGATATCAGGCCCAAAAAATATATAATTGTGGATTTTTCAAGAATTAAATGACAATTAGTTCGTCGTAGATTATTTTATACAATATGTGTAACACCAAAGCAACTAACAGAGTTTTTATAAATTACTCCACAGCTGACATAAGCCAAAGTTTGATAATTTTTTTTGCTTTTTTTTATTTTTAATATTCTTAATTTTATTATAAAATTAATATAATTAAACTATTTATATTTATGTTCAATTAAAAATTATGTAATTATAGTAATTAATGAGCAAAAATTAAAATCAACCGCGTTTGCATTTAAGCACGACCATGGTTATAATAAGAAATAGCCCAATCCAGGATAATGTTGAAATAAAACCTAAATAGACTTCTTGTTCCATTAATCCCCAGCCACGTGTTAACATGCATCGCAAAGCAGTTGTTGCTTGTGTTAATGGTAAACAATACGATATATATCTAAAATAAATAAAAAATAAATCAATTATATAATTATATATTATTAATTATTATATATAGAAGAGTTCTCAAAAATTTTAAATGTGAAAATTACCTTAAAATAAATGGCATTCCTTCAATTGGCCAAATGACACCAGATAGCAATAAGGTTGGATAAAATGAACCTAAAGCAAGCTGAATGGCATTACGTTCTAATTCACAAATGGCGGAAATAACAAAACCAAAGCACATTCCACACATTCCTTGTAAAAGTGTGAGGACAATCACACCAAATATATCACCATTGCATGTCACTTCGAATACAAGAATCATGAAAATAAGCACAAGCGCGGTTTGCCCACACATTACAACAAATTGTGTTACAACATGAGAAAATAAAATTTCCCCGGGAGATACACCTGCTACCCATGACCTGTCCAATAGTCCCTGTTAAACAAAAGATATTAAATTAAAAATTTCATTTTTATTCTAAAATCAGTCTAGCAATAAAAATCACATTACCTCAGTTCGTTCAATAATCAAAGCAGAAGATGTCAAAGCAACAGCCAAGAAAAATACGATTCTAAAAACGGAAAAATATTTTCAATATTTTTTTAACATTCATTTTATTATTGTATTATTTCCATAACACTTACGTTAGAATAACTCCAGGTGCTACGAAATCAGTAAACGATGGTGTGCTTGTACCATAAATTGGATCCCTAAATTGAATAGGAATATCTCCCAATTTTGGATTATGCCCACAATCTCTAAGTAGACCTTGAGCAAAATCTTTATACGTTAATTGTAAATCACGATTTAATAAAATTCCAATCTGTTGATTAGACATATCAAGCCATACACGTATTTCGGATTGATCTAATGTTTCATCATCAGCATCACGACCTTAAAATATGATTTAAAATAAAATTAATTATAATTAGTTTAGGTTGAGTAAAAATTTATTTATTTATTTTAGTCATTCAATATTTTTTTCTTCTTGATTTAATGTTAATTATTCTTACCTAATGCCATTCTGGCAACCAATGCATCAGTAAAATTTTCTGTGAAATATATAGCACCCCATGCATTACCTAGACGAACAGCTTCTACAGCTGCATGGTGATTCGGATAATACTCTTTTATAATCGTTGAATTTAAATGACTTAAATATCGACAAGATAGGTTTGCGAAGTCGCACTCTTTTTTAAAACTACAAGTCTAAAATTTCAAATTTAAAAAAAAATTGAAACAAATTAATAAATTGTTTAGCATAAATAAGTTTGGTGGAAAAAAAATCGCATACCATGTAATAGTATGGAATTTATACTATACTATACAATTTTCAATATATACTCTGGAATCCCTTGTATGGTATAAATTGCATGCCAATTATGGTATGAAACTTTTTTTTCACAAGGGAAGAAAAAACTAATTAGAATAAATAATTAATAACTTACAGCAGTATCATTTATTTCCATATTAGCAACAGCTAATTTCAAACCAGTTGGATCTCGTCCGATTGCTAAACAAAATAATATTACCTGCATTACGGGCAATGCAAAAATAAATAACATCACACCAACATTTCGCCACATGCGTAAGAAATTTTTTTGTAATAAGGCACGAATTTTCCCTCTGGATGTAATCTGGTTAAAAAAAAGAAAAAAGTAATAATTATTAATAAAATTTTGAATATCAAATAAATCTTTTCGTAGGCGTAATACTTACATTACAACAATCTGTAATTTCTGATAAATCGTCAAATTCAATTCCACCATTTGGGGAATGTCCAGGTGCTGCACCATTTAGCTACAATAATTTAGTTTTTTATTAGAAATAAATTAATTTTCATCTTCTAATGAAATAAACAATTTTTTTTTTATTGATTATTGTTTAAAGATATTTTTGTTGTTGTTAATTGTTTGAAATAATAAAATTTAGAAAACATTAAAACTGAAATAAATGCTGGTAGAAAAAATATTAATTATATTTTTAGTTTATTCTGATGCTTAATTGATCAATCGATGAAATGTTTACACATATATTTGAAATATTTATATAAGAAATAAATAATCAAACTTTACCTGAACCAGAGTTTCCGCTTGATTAGGAATCGGTTCCTATCGAATATTAGTTTTGCATAAAAATTAATTTAATTATTAGATTGATTATTTCATTAAGCTGCATTTTAATTATATTCACAATAAATTAAATGAATTCGAATGTTATTTCCAATAAAATATCTTAATATGAAAAAAAAATTACCACATTAGAAGGTTGAACCTTTTTTATCCATTAAAATTCAAGCAAAAAAATTCAGAAGAAAAAAATAAATAGAAATAATTATTTTCAAATATTTTATTGATTTGGAGACTTTTATTTATGGTGAATTATGAAATACCTGATTAGTTTTTAGTTCATTATTTGACTTTGTGTCCTATTTTTAGAATTTAATTTAAGAAAAAAAAATTCAATATAAGATTGAATAAAATTTATTTATGACATATTTTTTTTGTTTAAAGTTAAAAACATTTACTTCGATTAAAATTTACTTCTATATAAAATTTACCTCAACTTCGCTAGAATTGGGTTCCTTTCATCCAACCATTTATATGTTTGCGAAAGGAAAATATACAATTTAAATGTTATAATTAGAAATTTGTAAAAGAAAAAATCGTTTAATATGAAATAATGTGCAAATATTATTCGTTTTTATAACATGGTGCCTATAATTTACAATTATCCCGGAATATAAATATATTAATAGGGTTTATATCAGAATGAAATCATTTATCATTAATTATTAGTTAAATACTAAAAAAGTAAAAATTACTCACTCCTAAATTTGAACCATTGCATTCATTAATGAGTACTTCTTTGCTTTGATGAAAATTAAGACCTACAACGCCACTATCCTGGCTAATATAAACTGGTGCATCTTTTTTATTGCCAAAGGCCAGTGCAGATAGGGATATATTACTATTGATAATTTAAATATTGAATTATTTTTCTTTTATACAATGTTCAATTTCATCTCATTTACCTAATGTTTAATTCTGAGACAGCATTTGTAGTCCCTTGTTTTCTAGATAATTTTAAAAAGACATCTTCCAAATTACTACATCGATACATAGATAATAAAGCTTGTGGTGATTCTTCGGCTAATAATCGACCAGATCTCATTAATCCAATCTAAAAAATAATTAAATAATAATCACAATTAATAAATAAATATGATTTAAAACCAAAAATCAAATAATATTTTTTTTTTTTTAATTGTTATCATTACCGTATGAGCCTGTCGTGCCTCTTCAATATAATGTGTGGTTATAATGACCGTTTTTTGGCCAGCTTTGGTTATATGAACAAGATGATTCCAAATACTTTGCCTTAATAATGGATCAACGCCAACGGTTGGTTCATCTAAAATTAATAGCTCTGGATCATGCATTAATGCAACAGCAAATGATACACGGCGCTGTTGGCCACCACTTAAATTTTTTACTAAACGATTTTGTGATGGTAAATCTAAAAAATTTAGCAGGAACTGTAAACGTTCAATAATCTCAGATGTTTTCATGCCAAATATCCAACCAAAATACATCATTGTTTCTTTTATTGTAAATTCACCATAAAGGGCAATTTCTTGTGGCATATAACCAACACGTTTACCTGGCACTCCAGAACCTTTTATGTAAAAATGGGATATTTTTATTTTTGTTTATTATTTTAATTATTTATTACTTTGGTATAAAAAATGGCATAAAAATTCAATAAGAAATGTAATTACCTTTTGTACCAGGCTTTCCACCTAAAACCCATATTTCACCAGAATTCAATTTTCTTCTACCTACAATACATGATAATAGCGTTGTTTTTCCACAACCAGATGCTCCCAAAAGACCATATCTATAAATGTGATAAAAAAAATAAAAATCAAAAATCAAAAATCAAATTAATTCATTTAAACATTTTATTTATTTATTTTATAGTTCTTGTATTAAATATTGTAATATCTTATAGTAGTTAGTATAATTGATGCAAATATTATCTATACTTAGTTCTATTAGTATCAGGTGATCATAGCTATAAAATTCTATTTAAATATTTAAAAATATTAATTTAAACATCACAGTAATTAAAAATATTAATTTGGATATAAATAAAATCATTTAATTTCTGGTGATGACTCAATTTAACTAAGAGAATGAAAACAGTGAGATTCGATTTTTTTTTTGTAACATTGACCTACATATTTTACCTTGTAGAATATGGCAAAATTTATTTCAGTGACGTTAATATTAAATTATTAATAAATATACAGAAAAATAGATGCTTCGCGACAATTTAGATGACAAATTAATTAATTTTGTATAGTTGAAAGGAGTTTTTTTGATATGTTTTTTTTTTTCAATAATATGAAAAATAGTTTTAATAAGAAAGTAATATAATATTATTGGATTTTGGTCTATTGAAACAATTCAAGAATAATAATTTAAAATTTAATAGTATTTCATTTGTATATGTGTGTGTAAATTATTGAAGATTTATTAAGAAGGACACGTTTTTTCTTTTCAAATTTAATATATGAGCATATAAACAATATGCAAGACAAGGTGAAATATTAAATTGTGTTATTTTTGGTTTTTTCTTTTTTTTGGTTTTTTTGTTTTGTTCTTTTAATGAAATTTATTGGTGATTAAAATAATGTAAAATTTATCTGTATTCGAAATCATTAGGAATATGTTAGAAATATTTTATTGTGAAAATAATTTTACGCATTACTGTAGATTCTCAGAATACCTAAAATGTCACGCACCCATCAAAGTCTATTGATTTTAACTAGACGATATATTTGCCACTATTTGGCTAGTTACTACCGGATATTTGATTATGAGAATATTATGTATAATATAAGTTTTAATGAAATTGTGAATTTATTTTTAGAAATATTCGTTTTATTATAAATTAAAATTTTGTAAATATGCTGAATTTATGTTTTATGAGTTTGTAAATATTGTAAGGTTGGCCTTACTTGTTCAAATAAATAAATAAACAATAATATTTTATTTTTTAGTAATTTCTTCAATTGGTTATGGGATTTCCCTTAAGTCATTTTTATATAACAATTTTTTTATTAAAATCCAAATTAACACATTATATTTACGAAATATTTCATAGTATTTCCTTAAATTTTGATGAAGCATAAAAGGATAAATATATTTTTCTCATAAATTCGGATTTTTTTCCCATAACTTTTGGATATTTTTCCCATAACTTTTTAATATTTTTTCCATGACTTTTGGATATTTTTCCCATAAATTCGGATATTCTTCCCATAAACTTTGTTACCTTCCTCATAAATGTGGAAAAATATCCGATTTATGGGAAGAATATCCAAAAGTTATGGAAAAAATATCCGAATTTATGGATGATTTATCGTCGTTCAAGTATAAAGTATGCAGCATACAAAAATATAAACAATAAATAAATGAAAAATCAATGTTTTAGGACAAATTTGAAGACTTTAAAAATATTTGCTGGAATTTCAATTCTATTCAAACTTGTAATTCTATCTTAATAAGACTATTGAACTTGGTCTTCACTACTAAATTTTTGGTCAAGTACATAGATCGCAATAAATCGAATAGTGGCCGATATTTTTATTATCTAATCGATTTATTTCCAATAACATATTTGACTAATCGACCACAATGTGGATAGTGAAAATATAGTGTTAATCTCTATAGTTACTTCGATTTTGCTCAAAACATCATATAAAACGGCAAAATAAGAATGGAGTTTACATTATGCTGCCGTTGATTGCTCAGATGAACGCGCTATGCTATCTAGCCCAAATATTTTATCATATATATTGAGGCTATTAATGTTTACGATAAATTATGCATATTGTACTTTAACGTATTTAACGTCAAACGTAAATAAGTAAATAGTGAATGAAATTTTGAAATTGATTTAAGTGTTAAAGTACTGGGCGGCGTTCTTTACTAAATAATTTATGATTTATTTACACTAATATAATGAATGTGGTTTACACATTTCATATACATAGTTTTATTATTTCATGGCAAAACCATTAAACATTATACTCGGTGCGAAATGATCGATCAGTAAAATTTCTTATGTGTACGATAAGTGTAGATAATAAATGTTGTTATGAAAGCAGCTGCTCTTGCAATAAAGCTAAATATAAATTAAAAACCAAAAGAGGCTTCATGAATTATGTAAGTAAATAAAATATATAAGTAACTATTAATTATAATAATAATAATAATAATAATAGAATAAAGTGATTTATTTCAGATAATAAATGGTGGCTGTGTCTGGTTATTGCTAATCATTATTGGTGAGCACAATTATGTGAATAGCTTTTGGTTTCTTTTTATCTGTTTTTTGTATTATTTTTTTTTTATTTCTTATTTTTTAAGTATTTAATATTTTTATTTTATTAAGTAATTATAAAATCATTTTATTAACTGTGTAAAAATTGGAAATTTAAGGTGGAAAAAAACATCGCCTATTTATAAAGGTAATTTGCGAATTACAATTAACTGTATTCGAGTTACGTGTCGACTTTAACTATTTCTATGATCATACTCAAAATTATAAAGGTAGTGTTTGTAATTTTTAATGGTGATTAAAATTGATGATTTAATTTTAAACAATTGAACACAAATTAATTTAAACTTAATTAGCAATATTACCAGATAGAATTAAATATGATTTATTTTTGGTTGAACTTGGAGCAACAGTTGCAACTTATAAATTGATAGAATTTAGATTTTTGAAAACGAGGAAATGATTAGCTATCAATTCAGAAAACTATAGTTATATTAATAAACATTTTTTAATATTTTAATTTTTTTTTTTAAATTTACTTTAAATGACTTAAAAATATGCTAAATTAAAAATTCCAAATAAAACGAAGCACCTTCAAGTTTTTGACCCTGCAAGATCATGAATAACCAATACATACACAGAAATTATGAAGATTTTTGTATAAGAGAAAATAAAATGTAGATGTTTCATGATAAACAAAGATCTTACACACAACAACAAAAAAAGTTTTTGGTTGTTTCATATAAGAAATATTAAAGAAGAAGAATTAAAAAAAATACTATAAAAATAACTTTAATAGTATGTATTTCATTTGGCATAGGTTAAGGATCTCATACATTATAGATGAGCCAAACAGATATAAGAGAGAAAAAAGATTATTTTATTCATATATTGTGCGCACAATTAAAAAAAAAAAACAAAACAAAACAAAACAAAATGAATAAATCACTTATAAAATATGAGCAATTATACTGAATAGTAAGTGCTTATACTACAGTTGACGTCGACAATTACATTTATACATTGTTATGAACACCTAATTGTTAGAAATTACATTATTAGATATGAGTTCAGTTGAAAAGTTGAAAGTGTGTAATTACAGCATTTCAGTTTATAGCCGCTAATAAGCTATTATAGTTTTGTCTTTTTTTTATATGATGTTATGTATTGTCTATGTAATAATATAATTTTATGAAAAACAAAACAAAAAATAGATTTTATGACAAATGCGAAGGATCAAAGATCAAGTTGTGGTTTAAAGTCATAAAGAAAATATATATATGTATCATTTTAAATGTAATGAAATTATATTTTTTTGAAATTAAAATAACACATAGCTTGTTGTTAATAAGTCTATATGGTAATTAATAAGTCACAGTCGTTCATTTATTTTTAAATAGTCTGAATGACCAGTAATTATTGACATTATTTCAATAATAAAATTAATAAATATTTTTATATGTTTTGTTGACATAACATTTCCGAATATATTTTATTATTTTTTATTTATGAATTAAATTTGATTATTTGTTTATTTTATAAAAGAAACTCCTACTTCCTTCAAATAAGTATATTTTTTAAACGTTTTTATAAATAACAATAATATAAAATAAACAATTATTGTCGAAAAAAAAAAAAAAAAATTTAATTCCTGTTCATTTTCATTTTTTGTAAATTACGGCGCAAGTATTTTAAGTTTTCGTTTAGATCAAGTTACTGGTATTATTATTATAATTTTGTTTTTTTTGTTTTTTCGAGTGTAACATCATTTATATATTTGTCTATTATTTCAAATATTCGAATTCATGTTGCAATTTTTTTTCTATCTTAGGAATTTAATGTAATTGTAGTTATTATGGGGTTCTATTAATCTATACCAGAACTCTATACTTATGCTTAACTATTGAACATCCTATAACAAAAAAAAAACATTTTGTAGAATTTTTTTTCGTTTCAAATTGAATTTTTGACGGTGCTCAGTTTATAATAACCGCTCAGTCATTCAAAAAAGGAAGAAAAAAAACTGAGAACTAGAATCACAAAAATAAGCAAATTTTTAAGTAATTTTCAATTAATTTGCCAGCGTATATTTAATCAGTTGTCTTGCGTACACACATTACTTGCAAAAACTTCTGCCCACGAATTATTAAATTATTTATTTATATAAAAAAATGTATAGAATTTTAAATGAAATTGAGGTAAATAATAAAATAAATTGTAAATAAAATGTTATTAGGATGGAAAAAAATAAAATATGTAAATTGCGCATTTAATCTAATAAAAATAATATGATTTCAGACAAAATATTAAAGAAAATAATTTCAACTAACTAAATATGTTATCGACCTTGAAATCGGCGATCACTTCACGTGTCCATTGTAATAAAATTAAACTTATTTATTTTCATGTTATTTCATTTAATTTTTTTGTTTTTTTTTTGTTTTTCAATTAATTATAGATTTATATTATTAATAAGATATCACCGTGCCAGTTCAAAAGTAAGACATCTTAAAACATAAATTTGATGCAAAAGGTTTATCTGTATACGTTATCAATATACAGATACAACATTTTGCATCAAATTTATATTTTCAGATGTCTTACTTTTGAACTGGCACGGCGATATAAAATATTGTAAATTATCAATCTTTTATTATTATTATTTTTTAATTTTATATGATTTAACATCATAATTAAATAAGTAAAAGTAAAATCATAAATTTGTGTCAATGGTCGCCCGACCTAGTATTTGTAACGAATATTCCATTTCTATAGCGTCTATGTATTTCTTTTTTGTTTTTTTTTTTTTTTTAAATTTATTAAAGGTTTTTCCAATTTCTTGATATCATTAGGAATATCAGAAAAATTTAGTTATAATTAACGTATATTTCGGTAGCCTTGAATAAATTTTGTTTATAATGGAAATATACATTTAACTTAAATAACTTCTGTGCTCATGATATTCAATTAATTTTAAGACACAACAATTTGTTCGAGAAGAAAACTAAATAATTTATTAAATAAACATCGTGAAACCATCTCTACTGTAAATTTAAAAAAAAAAAAAAAACAAAATCAAATACTTTGCAATATCATTATTTTTCTTCTTTGTAATAGGATCATGATTGTTATTAAAAAAAAAAAAAACTGTTGAAATCAGAATATAAATATATATATTATATATATTGCATGGTAACGTTTCAAATATATAATTAAGATTGATATAAAAATAATAATTATTATGTAAATCATATCATAATGCACGCTTGGATACAAATGCTACCAATAATATAATCATTGTTGTTGTCGTCGTCAATTGACAACTTGTATTCATTATAATTTATCAGTTGACTGTTAATTGTCACACTATCATTTTAATAATTTTATTTGATTTATCGTGAAATGATTTTTTTTTTAAATTATTAATTTAGTCTTAATATGGTATCGATTTTTTAACAAAAAATGTATAAATTAACAAAGAAGAAAAGAAATAACTAATTAATATTTTAATATTCTTTCAATGTATTATCAATAATATAATGGCTTACATTGTTCCTTTGGCTGCAGTCATATTAAGATTAATAAGAACTTGATTTGGTTTTGATTTGCTTCCATATTGTTTGAATGCATGCCGCACTGAAACAGCATTCTGCTGTCGACTCCACACTGTCCCTCCATCATCTATTGTGGATATATTCGTTTCACTCCCCCTATAAAGAAAAAAAAAACAACAGAAATTAGATTTAGGAAAAATATTTGCATAACACACTTCTGTTTTTTTAATTCTAAATGAATTTATTTAAAATAAATATAGCGAATGCGATGTTGATCTTATAATCTTAGAAAATATATTGTGATAATTATGTGAAATATGATTTGCATGGTATAATTAATGATGATTCATTTCAAAAAATTATTATTCACAAAACGCTCGACAACAGAAATTTGTGTAAAATATATTACTTTTTATGTTAGTGTAATATTTTTGTAAAAAGAAAAAAATATATATATTTATTTCATAATACATAAAATAAAATTCTTCATTTTATTTGTTTATGTTTATAGCATTAAAAATTTATTGTTATTGACATTTTTATAAATTATTTAATAATGTTTCAATTCGTATTTATGTAATATTGCGTCGTCTGCAAATTCTTTTATATAAAAAAAAATAATAATGATTATACAAATTTTGAATAATAACTTTTTCCAATTGACGTGAAACGCACGGGTTATTGAAAAAAAAAATCAAGAATTTCATCTAGAAATTGGTTTTGAATGTTAATTGACTGCGTATTAAAGAAAAACAAGTCAATGATAAAATCATTAATGATGCGAGAGTCGTTAGACATTGCTGTTTATATTTTTTTTATTTATTAATTGATTTTTATTACAAAATGATTAGCTATTTTACAAAAAATATTTATAATTTACATTTAATGAAAGACATCAAAATAATTTGCTTGAGATTTAAAGCAGCAGAGAGACACAAAAAAATACTTATTTTACATTAAAAATACAAGATTAGTGATTTGCTTGTAATAGAATAAAATAAATAATTAATATTTATTAAATATGTATTTATCGTCCGTTTTTCGTTTGCTTACAATTTCATCATTGGTATATATGCAGATTTTCACGTGGAAGGGGCCTAAAGGACAAGTTAAGGATTTATTGAGTTTAAACTTGCCGAATAAATATCAAATATTATTATAATTCAAAAAAGAAGACATTTCTGTATATACCAACTTGTGAATAAAATTAATAGAGTATATGATTAATTCACTTTCTTTATTTTCTAAAAATTGACAAAGTCTGTGTCATGGGACACAAAAAAAAATGCTATGTTGCGATGTCCCACGCCCTATGAGACAAGATTATTTTTTTTCTGGTGAAAATTATTTCAATCATAACACACTACATTTTTGCAGTACTCCTCAAAGAAAAAAAAAAGTACATTATTCAGAAAGGACTCGAAATTAGTAGCTTATTGTCCATTGTAGCGTAGATGACTTCGTCCGTACCTATTTATGTAAGTATTTTGAAAGTCTTTTCTTAGAATTCTTAATATAATTTTTAATGGCAAGGTTAAACCATTCTAGTATATACCGTGTTTCTTATTTAATACCATATTCTAATTACATTTCTAATTCAAAAACATTACTTTAATTATACACGCGCGCATAACATTGTTTTTAAGTAATTTACGGTTAATGAGATCATAAACATAAATGTAGTTTTATTTTAATTCGTAAAAAAATAAAAAATATAAAAATGGCGGATGCTGTACGTATTCGTATAGGTATGCGTTTAACATTTTAAAAATAATAATATTGATATCTTATTTTTTTTTTTTTTTTTTAAATGAATGCAAACTACCAAACCTCATAAATATTTCTTGTCTTCTTCTTAAATGGCCGACGTAAAAGTTTATTTTTATAAAATAATCAGTGTCGATTGCTGTAAATATTTTCTTTTACGTCGTTTACTCGTTTTGTATGACGTACATTGCGGTTAAATAAATTTTTTAATCAAGCATTAACCTCGAAAAAGGGCTATAGAAACGAGAAAAACCCAGATTCCATTACGAACATTACGCATAAGATTTAAATAAATTCAGTGACCTATCGATTGAAATGCAAATGAACGTAAAGAATATAAGATAACTAAAAAGAACAGACTCACTTCAGGTCATACACCTTGTCTAAAAAAACAAAAATTAAATAAATTTAAAAATCAAAAAAAGAAAAATAACTATGCAGGTTTATAATATACAACAAAAATGCACTACAACTTATTAGAAAGACATGAATAGACATCGAACCTTATATATTTATATGTATGTGTTTCGTGGTTCTTAAGTAAATATACTTCTGCATAATTAAGGGAATCCTCTTTTTCAAAATTATAAATAATTACTCTTAAATTCAATATTATTATAATTTTATTCAATCTAAATAATTTTGTACATTACGCTCAATATAATTATATCAATTTCTGGTAAAAAAATTAATTAGGAAATATAAGTTTTGCTATAACATGCACTAATAAAACATGACCAGATGAACTGGAATAATGTGCATGTTAATTGATTTTATGAGTAAAAATTTCTATTTTATGAATCAAAAAAAAAAAATGTATAAAATCCATGTTATATAAAGTTGTATGAATTGATTAATGCAAACCAATATAAACAGATATTTTTTATTGCTATTTTTTTTTTTACTTTTGTTCATTTTGTACCTTCGCAATTACGTCACATTCAGCCCCCCATAACATTAAATGATTTTTTTTTTATTATATCCAGTATTAAAATAAAGGTCTTCTAGGCTTTGTTCTTAGTTTTAAGATTAAATTATTTTCATTTTAAATTTGAGTATTTTTTATCATTTCTAAATGTACCATAAACATTTGAAAACCTATATTAGAAACTTAATAAATGAAAATTGCTTCATGGGCACATCACATGTACTACTTAATTTATTTATTTCGTCGTAATTACAATGAACGTTAGTGGTTTATTCATATGTGTACGTCGTCTTTACCTAATCGCATATGTAAGTGCGCGAGTATAAGCCTAAGTATGAAAACGATAAAATTAAAAAAAAAAATCGTATATATTGTTTATTTTATAAATTTAAAATTTTGCTAAATAAAACATATATAAAATGGAAAAATAAACAAACATATTATAAAACATATTTATTTATTATTTATGATATTTCATGGTGTAATTGCACAAACGAAATGGTTTTTTTTCTTTCATAATGCATAAGCAAGTTAAATCATAGTTTTTAATAAAAGCAACTTTGTCTTTATAGACATAAGCTATTATAAATATAAATAAATATTGAATGCTGTTTCCTGTTCGATATTGCAGGTTGGTAAATGTAATAAAAAAAAAAAAAAATGTGAAAAAAAAAGAAGCATATATACTTATTTAATCTTATGTATGGAAATTGACTATGTTGCAACATTTTAATTGCAAATCAAATTTTATTTTTAAGTACATAAGTAATACTTAAACCATGGGTAGCTATTTATACTAAACGCGCATATATTATGAATCAAAAATTTTAAGACATTTTTTTCAGGTATTTTGATTTGTCAACAAACATTTTATTATGATTTTTTGTATTCACCATATCTATGTCCGCCTTTGCATTTGCTAAATTAATGTAAAAATATGTCGAAATAACATAAATTATTGATTTCAGCTGTAACATAATACATTAGTTTTTTTTTGTTTTTTTTTTTTTGCTTTTTGTGTGTTTCTTCAATCTCAGCTAGAAAATCGCTTGTACAATTGTGTTTACATGATCACAACAGCACCATGATCACAACAGCACAATGCTTGCAAATATTAACTACTTCATTGAATTATAATACCTTTGTTACTATGTATTGATATTTTTACGTAACGTTACACGTTACACCTAACGTCGTAGGTGGATTAATAATTGGTGAAATGAAGACAAAATCAAGTTAAAAATAATATAATTAGCATATTTAAATAAATTAATTTATAAATAAACAATAAATTTGGAAGCGTGCATGAAATGCACATAATAATAAATAAATAAATAATTTAAAAAAAAAATGCGATGGAGATTATAATAATATAAAATAAATTTATAAACCAGAAATAAAAATAAACCACAATAAATCTGAAGAAAATGTTGAAGCCTACGTAAAATGTTCCAGTATGTTTACAATAAAAAAAAAAAAAAAAAACATACATATAATAGTAATTCCCTTGACCTGACAATGACATCAGAAAATACAAAAGTTCATTAAATTATTTGATTCCTCTTTCCTCTTACGATGCTAAATTATAACAAGTTTTACTTAAATAATATAACATTTTAATTATTTTTTCAAATTGTTTTCTTTTTTTGTATTATATGTATTTTATTCTTTTCGCTTTCCACATAATATTTACTTTAATTTCATTTTTGCGGAATGCAATTTTATTTTGATTTTTTTTTCGAATTTAACATGCACATATAACAACAAGTTTTGATAAATTGACATGTTAGACAACTGAAATACATCATATTTTTTGATCATTTTTTTATACGTATTCTATTTAACAATTATGAGACGTCCTTCAGAGTTCATTACTATTTGGTCTGATTTTACATAACATAATCTACTCGCACAATTTTAATTTAAAGCTAAATGAATAACAATTTTTTTTTATATATATTGAATCATTCATTGACCTAGAACAAGGGATTTCATAAGATGCTGAATTTACCATAATTTATATAACCAGTTTATAAATATAAATACATCTATAATATGAGAGTAAGTATGTTTTCGATTCACTTGCGTGTAAATAAGTTTGTTTTTTTTTTTTTTATAGAGAGATATATGACTGCAGGCCGAATAGCAAAAATCGTATGTAAAATGAAACCATTTTAATACTTATCTAAAAACTGGAACAAAAACTTATAATAATTTCAACATCATTATAGTATATTTTAAAATGTACAATACTAATAAAATTCGTCGATTGGTTAAATTAGTTAATTATTTTATTTAAAAATATTACATTAAAATGAAATTCATTGTTTTTATTACATTTAACAGAAATACATGAAGCTACTTTACTTATATTAGTTTATTTCGAATGTTTAGATTCTCGCAATCACGTATATATTAAAATAAAATCTTTGTACATCGAATTCCATGTTATATACAGAAAAAAAAATTATTTCAATACTCAATGAAAAAATAATTAATTATTACTATAATTAATTAATTTCTATATAATTTATAAGAACCCAATACATGTTCAGTTCATTTGTAATATTAATTTGCTTTTAACACTACAAAGGAAAACCAGTTCCTTTTTTTCTTTATAGTTTACATGCAGTTGATAATAATACTCATTATTCATTGGATACGGTGCATGATAGTATTTATGAGGGTCACACTAAATTTTTTTTTTTATTATTCATAAAGATCAAGAAAAAAGGTCAATATTTTATTTTATTTTATTTTATATTGCCTCAAAGTAGTATTTAACAGAAATTATTAATTTCAAGACTCAATTTGTTTTCTATAGGTACGTTTTTTTAGTTTGAATAATTCATCTGTGAATTGTACATTATAGTACTTGAATAGACAAATTTTTCTCTAAATCATAATGAAATTATAGAGCGATTCATTAGCTATATTATTTTTTAAATCCACATTTAAAGTAATAAAAAGTAATGGTAACAAAAATGTTTCTCTTATGAATTTTTGTAGAAAATTGTGAACTTTATTCAAATCCTATCCTATTATAAAACGATATTTTGACATTGTTCTTTATAATCATTAAAAGTTATAACACACGGAAAATTACTTTAAACACATTTTATAATTTGAATAAATTGATGTTAAAAACAAGTTTTTTTTTTCTTGTTGTGCAACAAACAATATAACTTACCGAGTCTACCAGTCTACTATAGTAACTGTGGATGTAAATTTTACAATATTAAAAATTATTCTGAGTGACCCTCGTATACGAACATTCTCTAGTTCTCTCATTAAATGAAATTAAATATTAATTTAGCAAAGTGAAATAAGTAATAAGTAATAATAAACAAATTAAACGCATTGTTCTATTTTAAATGTAAAATGTTATCTGATTGCTTATTTGGATATACATAAATACCAGTATATCGAACTTACACTTAAATTATAAGACACGCGACAATATTACATTAAAAGATAGCCAAATAGCAATAGATTATTACTAAGTTATTTTGTCCAAAATATCAAGAATTTTTTTATTTCTTTCGAAAACTATTTTTAATATTGATTATGTAATTTAGAAAAATTAATTTATACGTTAATGAAAAAACCAGACACTATTATTACGTCTAAATAATATTGTCTTTCATTCAGTTTAGCTATATCATGATATTTGACACAGTGTATGAAATTAATCTTTTTATACTTGTTTATAAATTAGGTATATTAGTTATAGTGACTTATTATTTTCTTAAATACGCAATAATAAAGAATAACAAATTTCAATTTGTATTGTGCACGTGTACTTGTGTATCATATATCACAGTCATTTACTTTCTTTCTTGTGCACACATTAAAATAGTATTAATGATTTTTTCACTTTTAATATTTCAATTTACTAGCTCATTTAGCTATGAGCCAGAAATTTGAAATATTTTTAACTCATTAATATTTGTTATCTGGACAAAATCCGAAATCCAAACAAAAAAGAAATAACTAATCAATGGGAAAATACTGTTCTAAATACTTAATGATTATACATTAAATGAATGTAAGCATTTATTTACTAATATACGTATCACGTTAACCAAATAATAATAACATTCTTTTAAATGAAAGTATTTCATAAAGAAAGTGCAAAATAAAATTATTCAGAGAAAAAAGTCTATTTTAATACCTACATTATATTTGTTTCATTTTCTATAAATCCCAAAGTGCTCTGCTCTAATCAAAATCACTTTACAACTTACATTAATTACATTTACATTTATGTACTTGTCTAGAGATTTAATGGTAGACGCATAGTTATATATAATTAACTTACATGATGTTGAATGTGTGTCATAATATCATAATATTTTGTCCCAATTTTTAACCAAGGTCGCTTATAATTGAAAATTCCATATACAATTTAATTCGAAGTGAACCATACAGTCAAGTCATCAATATATCAGTCACATAACATCTTGTTATGGTGACAGTAATAATATATTAAGCACACATTAATTTTGTAATAATTTGTTGTTGTTATTTTTTTTCGATTTCGTCTTTTTTCTTTTAATGCATGTTTATATTGATATTGACAACGATGATGATGTTTAAAATGGCATAAAAACGTAGAGACCACGAAAATGACAAGTCTGTCATAAATACTATGCTGTACAATTAATTATATATCTGAATATCAGATTACAATTATTGTAATAACTGTAATAACCGATGCAATTGGTATGAATTATTTTCTAAAGAATTATATCTCATGCGATTTATTTGTTTATGCCAAAAAAAAATTTGAAATTACTTAAATTTAAAGAAATTGTTCAGTTTGCTTGATCTATGAACAAAACTTCAAATACGATATGCTTTTTTTTTCCTCATATTCAATTCATAAATATTTTTGCATATGACTTGACTATGAATATCATAGTCTTTCATCATATAGTTGAGTAATATCTGAATTTTTTAAAGAAACATTTTAAATATTGCGCGCTAATAAAAGAGAAATAGACAAAATGGATTTACAGAAATATTTTAGTCAAGCCGTGTATAATATATATGTATGAAATATAATCGAATATTTTAGTGAACCCATTTGTAAGATATTTTAACAATACTATCATTGTTATGTGTTCGAAAGAGCATTAGCCTCGTGAAATAATTAGAATTAGAATACAAATTTTTATTTTTATAAAATGTTGTATGGGTAAAAAATCCGAAAATTGCATAGTCAAAATTTTTTGACTATATTCGCTAACTACGGAATTGTAATTTGTGTAACAAAGACATTTGCTATAAAATAAAATAAAGCTGACGCTAAAGTAAACAATGCTATTAATTCGTTCACGAGTTTTCAAAATATATTAAAAGCATATTGTAGTTAAACTTGAACAAATTTAATACACGTTTCATTAATTCAGTGAAGTATTTAATAAAAGATAATACAAGGAAGTCATATAACCATATTCTTTATTACATATATCTGTTTAACACTGAATTTTTATATCATCGCAGTGACTTGAGTTTTTTTTTAACACTTTTTTATTTCTTTAATGAGTAGACACTTTATGTCTTTTAACTAAGTATAGTTAACTATTTGGATTTAAGTTACATCTAGATTGCTAAATCATCCATGAAGTACTTTTATATAAACATAGATTATTGTAACATATAATATTATATAATTATTAAAGCAAACAATTATTTTACTTCTTTGTATTTGTTTAATTGTAAAAAAAAGAAACAAAGAAAATGAAAAAAAAAAAGTTGAACGTAAAATGTAAGTATATCAGAAATATGATTTCTATGACGTCCGCGAACGTATGAATTAATTGGTATATAATAAATAGTTTTTAATTCTAGTGGAATTTCAACAATGAATCATATATTCAATTACACAGGTTTCATTTAGACACGACTTATAATTATTTACACTTCTACAATAGATCTTCGACTACTATATTGGACAGTATATTATAAATGTAGGTGTTCAAGTTTTATATACAAATTTGTATAAAAACCTGTGCATTTTGATGCGTAAAACACCACACACGGTTTTACCAAATGAAGCAAAGTATAGCCGGCAGGTTGCATGTAATCTTATTAAAACAATATTTAAAGCGCAACACTACATAATTTTTTCATACTTAAAGAATATATATGATGATGATAAATTTTTAGAGAAAACAGAACGACATAAATTTATTCTGGAATGTACAGAAATTTGAAAAAAGTATTTTACTAACCGGCAACTAAAAGTTGTAATTTCATGTTTAGTAAAAATAAATAAAAATTATATGAATTTTTAATTACATAATAAATAGAATGATATTTTTTGTACTGAAACGATATATTGAAACACTTAAAAATCGAGTGAAATAAACTGACAAAATTAAATAGAGAATAACGAAAAAAACAAAACAAAACTCTCAAATTCTGTCAGTTTTGAATGAAATAAGTCCCACTTAAATAGTAACCATCTGCATTTCCCAAAAGCGCCGCGTAATCATAATTATTTGACCTTAAACAAAAAGATATATTCAATAAACTCAAATAAAATACTTAATTCTCTTAGAAAACCTTGAATATTTTACAATATAAAGTGTATTCAATATGAATAAAATATAATTATGCAGATTAAATAAAATCTTAAAAAAATCTGTGGGTATTTGTTTAAGTTTATGTAACTAACTACAAGATCATCATATAAAGATTATAAACTTATCTAAAGGAAAGATAGAAAAAAAATTAGCAATATTCACCACAGATCATTGAGATTGATCATTATCTATTATTTGATATGAGTATTGTGATGTGAGTATGTGATGTTTCAAATAAAAATATATAGCTTTATAATGACACTTAATTCGATACACGCACTCTGTTTATGCGAATTCTTTGTTAAGAAAAAATCGTAAGATTTTCTTTTAAAATATGAATTTTAAAAACAAAAAATTTCATAAAAAAATCAACATTCGATTAAATGTTATTATGTTAAAAATGTAAAGTAAAATCAATAATGTCCACAGAATAACACAAAATTATGTAAATTTAGAAAAACAATATTTTTTTTATGGTTAATTCTGCTGGTGAATGATATCAAAGTCCTCTATACAAATCATTATAGATTTTTATAGTTGGTAGTTATTTCATTACAAACACATATTTATATAAAATATTTTCTATTTATTTCCGTTCTCTCAAGATTATCATAAACATTTTTTTTATTATTATTATTTTTATTTATTTTTTTTTTATAACAATATAAATAAATAATATTAATTAATTTAAAAAATACTTTGAATATTTCGATATCGAATTTTAATTATAATAGAAATAAAGGAAGGATTTCAGTCAAATATTTATTTATAAGATTTAAATTATCAACGAAAAGAAAATAATGAGATGAAATACATAATGACATAAAATGACGTAAGCAAAGCAGAGAGAAAAAAAAAACAAATTAACAATTTAAATATTTTTAGAAGATATAGAAACAAAAAAAAAAATAAAAACTTACTTTATTAACATATTTTTAGTATCCTATTTATGATTATTCGGTGTATTTGGCAGAAAGAATATCTGCAGGCTGCAATTAAAATTATAACTTTGTTTAAAACAATCTAATTGTTCTAATTTTTGACAATTTAACACTTTTTTTTTTCTTTGGTTTTCTTTAAATTAGCATAACTCTTCTTTTTATGTTCTTTTTTTTATTATTATTATTATTATTAATCCCAAGAAAACACTTAGATCAAAAACAAATAAATAATTAAATTAATTGAACGTGTTGTATGAGTGAATATTATTGATATTATATTATATTTTATTATAATGAGGCAAAAATTAAAAAAAAAATGTTATGAATTATCAAAAGATATATTCAAATGACATTTCTTTCCCAATAAATTATTAAAATTGATAAAAAAAAAAAAAAAAAAAATAAGTCTTCAGCGTAATAGTGGTTTTTTTTTCGTTTTTGTGGATTTCGTTTATAAATATTTATTATAAATTAAACTAATGACCTTCGGTTTTACAGAAACATTCATAATCATAATAATGTTTAAGATTTAAGAATTGAACAATATAATGTGCAAGGGAGCACTAAATAAAAATTCTAACATGCAAAAAGATTTTATTTGTTTTTTAAGTAATTATTTTTCACGGCACAGACACGGAAAATGTTGTTATCATTGAAATATTTTTCATCAAGATTAAACAAATTATAATTATCATTTTTTTTTCTTTTTAACTCTGTTTCTATTTGTCCGGTACGCGTTGCAATAACACTAATACACCTATTATTAATTAATTATGTTTCTTTTATTTTAATCATGCACATGCTAATTGCTTTTTTGCTTTATCTTTTAATATTAATTTATTGATAGTTGAGCAAAAACTTTATTTATTTTTATTATTTTTATATTGTTTA
>JAABKK020012097.1:27387-47439 GCA_011634745.2 Catotricha subobsoleta
CTAATCAATAAAAACAGAATAATTAAATTGCATTTTTGTAATATTGCACACGGACGTATATCTATTTTAATATAATTTCATCATGTTATAATTAATCAATCGGAACTAAATATTCAATAAAAAAAATCGAAACGTATATTAAATTATTTTTGAAAAAATTAAAAAAAAAAAATGTGGAAAAAATCCAAATAGATTTACAATTAAACAACAAAAATATCCATCTAATATCCATTAATAATAGCTTATTGAAATATTGAAATTATATTTTTAAATAAGCGGCATAGAACTTCATTCTCTGTTTCGATATATTTCTTTTTTATATATTTAAAATTTTATTACGAAATCAAAACGAAATACCAAATACAACAACAACAAAGAAATCTACATTTACCAGTCGAAGGGTACCTTTTCCTTTTCCAATATTTAAAATTCAATTTTCAGAAAGTTTGCCAATCATTCAAAATTTAAAATTGAAACTAAATACTTTCTCCAAAAACCAAAAAAAGAAAAAAAAAATGAAGAAAAACGAAAAGTAAAAAACCTTCCTTCTAAAAGGAACTAAAACAAGTTTAAGTTTATTATTTGGTTATATTTTTTCTCAATACTTAAAAATTAAATGACAATAACAACAACAACAACAACCAACAACTACATCACTAACGAACGACGAATGTCCATTAAGTAACAAAACTTGCTTAACAAATGAGAAATAAATTCCGAAGGTCATTTTTATAATATGAATACATGCTTAACTTATAGTCTTACATATAGATATATTTTGCAACCACGTTAAGCTGATATTTCGTAGGAATAAAAAATATGTATATTTTATAATTTTTTAAAATTTAATTAGGTCAAACATTTATGTATCTACACATAATTGTTTATTATTTTCATTATTAATATAAAACAAAATAAAACAAAAATTTTGTTAAATAAAAAACGAATTTCTATAACACACACACATTAACACAAAATACCACACACACAAATAATTAACAAACGGAATGCAAAATAATTAAGTATATATAAAATAATTTTCTTTAAATAAAAATAGAAAAAATTAAAACAGATTTTAATTTTAACGCGTGTAACTAAATGCATGATTTTTTAATTTAACAAAAGGAAGTCAGAAACACTCGTTAATTTTTAAGTTTTTCATGTAAATTTAAAAAAAAAATAATAATAAATAAATAAATAAAAAATTAATACAATCCATTTTCGTTTGGTATTATAATATTATTATAAAATTATTCGAGTGTATCCACAATAACAACAAGAAATAATCCATACACATTCATCCAATCACTTACACTTTCAATAAATCGAAGTAAAATTTTCTTATCCAATGCGAAAAAAAATTAAAGAAAAAAAAATGCAAAAAAGCGAAAACGCAAAATAACGAACTAGTATTCACGATACTATATAATATTTGCTAAAAAAAAAAAAGAAACAGATTTGCACAATCAACTAATTAATTTTTTCTTTCTTTTCTTCGAAAAATCTTTAAACTATTTAAAAAAAAAAAACCACTATCACTTTTCACGCGCAAATTTTTCGATACTATGGTTGAATCTTTCAATTTTATTTTCAGCAAACTCAGGCCAAAATAATTTTTGGCTCAATCAACGTCGTTCAAATATTGGTAAATGTTTTACTATTATTTAACACCACATTTGTAATAAATTAGAGCAATGAATTGTTTGAATATTTTATACATATTTATAAAAAACCAAATTGATTAAAAATGAAAAAATAAATAAATAAATTTACATTTATGTAATATGATGACAACGACAACGGTAACGTTTTTTTATTTTTTTTTAATTATTTTTTTTATTTAACTTTTTAAGAATTTAAATTTAATTGTAAAATGAAGCACGAACAACGGACATCTTAGATGGTTGAATGTCCAAGATTGACTACTTTTAACACCGTCATTAAAACTTTAAACGATATGGTGAAGTTCTTTCACGTAGGTAAATTGTACCGTAGCGCACACATCAAAAAGTAAGGTTGTTTTAATAAGGCGCACAAATACGATGTTTATGCTTGCTCGTTATATTCTGTATAATACAACTCAACAGTTGTCAGTATGGTAGTAGTTTGTAGAGGAGGCATAAAGTAGGGATTTAATTAAATATAAAAATGAATTACGAATATAATCCGGACCCGTCGATCGTCGTTTCTTGTAAATTTACCTTAGTTCATGCTATGATCAAAATCCAATAAGATACTATATTCAATGTGTACAAAAATTGCCGAATATGTTATGTGGTACAGTAGATAATTTTATTATGAGAGCAAGTGCAAGTTTTCTTGAACCATTATAAGCAAGAGCAAAAGGTGTAATTTCAGCTATGTTAATTCTTGTATATTGGTATATGGGTTCACTACAATAAGAGATACTGAATATTAATGAATACAAACAATACAGAACATTTTCTCTAGACATTGAGTTTTAAATATATTAACGTAATGTTAGAATGTCCATGAATCATGAGTGCAATGGTATTTTACATCTAATAATTTTATTGTACAATAAAATATTTTATGGTTTTAAGTATAAATGGCTAGTTCATTTTGAAATAAAAATCACAAATCAGGACTTCAAGTAGCTTAAAAGGGAAATAAGTATTAAAAAATAAAAAAGGTGAACTATTAATCATTTATATGAGTAAAAGTAGGTTAAAATAATAAAAAAAAATACAATTACAATAGAATAATTAAATGTTCGAATTAAGAATGTTCGAATTCAATAAAATTTGGCGCCTTTTAATAAAATAAATAATTCTATGCAGTTGTTTATTTATAAATTTATTTGATATTTTATTGAAACATTATTGATCGAATTTATTTCTTTTTACTTCATTTCCTCCTGTTTTTTGTGCATTTTTGGAAAAACAGGTATATTCTATATATAACAAAATTGAGTCGTGTACCAATCCATTGGAATCTTGTTTTTTTTTTTATTGTGAAAATTTAAAATCTATATATTATTTTTTTTATTGTTTATTTGTACCTTTTGTTTATCTGAAATAAAAGCAGATATTACACAATTTAAAATAATTATAACGACGGAGAAAAGTACAAAGAAATTTTACAAATATCTTTGATTTTTCTTTATTTATTTTTTAAGAGAAGCGAAACTATGAAATATAAATTGTTTGGTTTGTAGCACTGCAATTAAATAAAAATTACATAGCAAAGATTGACTTTTCACAATTAATAAAATATATATAAAATTATGAATAAAAACTTTATGACTTCATTATCTTCAAACAATCGCCTTACTTGTGTACGCCGCATTTAATATTTCAATCAATTTTAAAATAAATGTCTAAATAATATTTCTAAATATAAAATAAAATAAGGAATTTAATATGTGATTTTGTACGCACAAATTTCAATAAAAAAAATATAAATCCCATATTAATATTTTCGTTGTTTTTTATTTTTAAAAAAAATTATTGTGTTATTTTAACATCAAAATAGCAATTTTTCTTCTAGAAGTTGTGATTTAAAAAAAAAATGTAAGCCAACATTATTTATTTTAATATTTTTATCTTGAGGCAGCTACTCTTAACTAAATAAAGAAATGCAATTAAATTTATAGCTGCGCAATGACGTACCTAAGGTTAACCAAAGTTATTTGACGTCATATTTGAGAGACGTTTTTTTTGTTTTTAGCAATTCATTTACGTCATTTAAATAATTTTTTTTTTGGGTTACATTTATTTTAGAACAAAAATTGCATAGAAATTAAAATTTAAGCTAATACATTTTATTGAGTCAACGGCTCAAAAGTAGAAGATGAATAATAATATTCTTATTTTTAAATCACAAAGTATTCAAATTTTAAACCACAAATTCATAGATTTTTTGTTAGTTAATTATAGAAATCAAAATATGATTATCATTATAATTTAGTAAACAAATCAAATTAATTAAAATTCGCAAATATATTTTGTATTTTATTAAAAAGAAGGAGGTAAACAAGCCAGCATTGCTTAAAGCATATCTAAAAAAAAAAAAATATTAGTAAAATTTTCCGCAGTAAATAAATAGAAGTCATATGTTAAGACTTGTAATTATAAAGATAGAATTTAGCTATTATTATTAATGTGATATACGCTACACGGTTATAGGCAGAATATGATAGTTTAAAGATATGTATTTTAATGAATGCGAGGTACGATGTTAACGAAATCATTATGCTAAATGAATGTCTATGGATTTGACATATGACCTGCATACAGTGCACATAATGCATATTTTTTTTAATTGCATATATTTTCTTTATGAATAAAATGTGTTTGCTTTATACTTTTAACATGCCTATAAAACAAGCATGGGTTTTTCTTGCTTAAAGTTATGGTTTAGCTTTTATAAAACTTATAAGCTATTAGATGTGTAAATATATTTCTAATCATTGCTTAACTACAACTGCTGCGTATTATTAACTTTTATATTACATTTTATACTGCAAATACATTTATTATTGTATGAAAAAAACATGGAGGTAGTTTTTCCAGTTTATTTTTATACAAATAGTCAGCAGATTTTCAACACTATAATAATATTAATATCATTTGATTCTTGCTTAGATTTTACGTAATCATATTCATATAAATTGTAAATATACAGTATTACAAATAGATTAAATTTATTTAACCCATTTTGGATCTTCTGTATATGGTTTCTCATCTCATTATGTAATTCTTAAAAATATTTAATGGATTGGCTCTCCTTTAAGAATGAAAGAATACATACTTCTCCCTTGAGATCAGTGACGGATTGGCAATCTAAACTGTCCGGGAAAAACGGGAGAGGGTTTTGCGTTTCAAAATTTTTGCAATATTATGGATTGTTATTTAGTTTATGCCAATAAATTGTTCCATAATCAAATTGAAAAATGTTACTTAATTTTTATTGGGTTTGGTCAGGACATTTTTTTTAACCTGATATAAATAAATTCAATTAAAATATAACAGGTCTCAATGGGTTAACCATATCAAAATTAAGAAATGTAATTTTCTTTATTCAAGTAGAAAAAAATGGATGTTATAAGAATAGTTTAAAATATGTAAATTTTAAGCTCGTCGTTATTTAACATTGCTGCTGAAAAAGAAAAGAAGAAAAACTATTTGTTTCAAATTAAAATGATAGCTTCCTTTAGATAAAAGAAATTAATCTCAAATCCATAAACATTGCTTAAACTTAAACGATTAACAATTACAAAAATATACTGTTGTTTTCACTAATCAAAAAATGATATGCTCTATTTAAATTCAATCGCGATCTTCTCTTAATGTTTATAAACATTCTATTGCATAAGTTGTATTAAATTCATCATAGCTGTGTTATCTAATAAAAAACAGCGCGGCAGTTTTATATTTGATTTTGATGAAGTAACACAGCTACGCGAAACATCACATCAGACAAAAGCGAGTTGTATAATAACAGAAAATGCAATACATTACGAACGATCACAGAGTCATAACACACATAATAATATTGTTTTATTAGAAACCAATCTTTTTTTTTTTGTGGGCCAAGTGCACAGCTAAGTGTTTGTGTGTATAAGTAAACTAAACCGAAACAACATATTGAATATTGTTGGATATATATTTCACTTCCCAACCCAAAAACTAATGATCTGTGTGCTAGGTGTTACATCTTCTATTGTTAATTTACTTAGTCATTTATAGATTTAATATATTTATCGATTTAAAGGTTTAGTTGAAACTGATTTCACAATAAATGGATATTAATTTAATATCGTTTATAAACAAATTAATAAGCATATTTTGCTTCCAAATGTGATTTAAATAATCTTAAATGATTTTAATCCATAAACATGACCGAAGAAAATTTGAGTTATTTAAGACCGTTTGATTTATTTTAAATTTCATTCATTTTTAATTTATAATCTAAAGAAATTTACTACAGAAGCCTTAAGTTCCAGTAATTATTTATATGTAATATACTGAAATTCATGGAAAAATAAGATTTTTTAATAAGTTTTGTGAATAATGCTCATAATATTTAACCTCAAACATTGAAAGCCACATAATAACCCACTGAAAGACTCCACATGCAAATCAAAATTTATTGCTAATTTAAAATCTGTTATCTGTTTCCATAACCAAAACACATTTATATATTAACTAACCATAGCGCACAATCGCACAAATAAACAACAGCGCAGGTATTTGAATTTGGCACCTCCTAACTTTAATAAAACTTATAAATTTTCTTACATAATTAATATCGCATGTTAAATTGGTTTGCTTATACCAATCCCATATCTTATTATCTAAACTTTTTTTTTCTTTTAAGTCGTGTCTCTCTTTATGCATAGTTTAGCCACAGGTAATACAGCAAAGTAACATAGAAAAACAGCAATGTAGGCATACCTAGCACAAATTATTAGAGTCTAGCGCACAACGAACTTTTTGTTACAAACCAATATTTCCCATGATTCGTATGTATACCACCAACCTATAAAATAAAAAAAAAAAAACGATCGCAAACATCCACAAAGCAAATTAAGAAATATAATATTATGATATGAAAATATTATAACTTTCACCTTCCATCCTATAATATTTTTATATTATAATACATATAACACTTGATGTTGGTGAATGATGCAATCGATTACGCGTGCAACATCAAAACATACACTTTGGTATAATACAAACCGCGTCAAGAAAGATACAAACGCTTAAGTATATAATTTTTTTTTTTTTTTATTAGGGTGCTGCTAGATACACTTTTGTAATATTGCTTGGGAGATTATTTATAATTCTATTATTTTATAACAAAATTAAAAAAAATAATTAATGCAGAGCCCATTAAGTAGTTCGTATAATCTCTCCGCAATTATTAAAGAAATTTAGCGAGAAAATTAGAAAAACGGTAAATCATTTTTATTGTATTGAGAATTTACTCGATTTGTTAGAATAGAATTAATATTGCAATAAGTAATTTCCAGGATAAAGCACTTATTTCTAATATTAAAAAAAAAAAAGGTGATATAATGGAATCGAATTGATTGAAAATAATATTTCCAGAAGTCGTTCAAGAAATAAGAAATCTATCATCATCCAACGTAATAATGACTAAAACAGAGAAGTATCGATCAGCAAATTTAGCAATAGTTTCTTATATACAAATAGAATCTAAAAAGAAAAGCTGGCCACGGCCACAATTTTTTTTTTTTTTTGGGACAAGTACATTACTTTTCCATGAGAATCAAATCTCTTTCATCGCTCTACGTAAACAATCAAAAATAAAATTGATTTAGAAGCACCCTAATTTGTCTTTATATATATTACATATCGTACATAACATAACAAGAAGGTAAAAGTAGTAAATATAAATAAAAAAAGTGTAAACTTTGAATAAGATAAAATCCAGTTAAATGTATATTACGTCTGATTTCAGATGATTGTTACATTCCATATATTATGCGCATAATAAGTGCAACGCATAATGCAATTCTATTCATTGTATAATGCATCAAAACTCAAAAGGAACTCGTTATATTATCTGCATAGAATGAATAAAATCATATTTTTTTTAATAAAATAAACATTAAATAATAATGCTACCTTTACTTTTTTACAATATGACCTTTTAGTTAGGCTTTTTTTTTAACTTTTAATTCTCAGGTTTAGTTATGGCTCTCGACTAATTTTTAAAGGGCGCTAAATGTTATATATATTATATATATATATACTAAATGCTAAATTTTGCTGTTGAAATTTTAGCATGAAAATAAAATTTTTCGCTATATTTTATTATTTTTAGAGCGGTTCCTTTTCCGAAAATGATTTACAATTAACTACAATTGATTTTATTTCGTGTAGCCAATTTAAATACTAATGGATTAAGACTACAATTTGATTTATTTATTTTTTCATTGATTTTGTACTCGTTCATGATCAGAAACTGTATTGACTAAGTTAATATTTGTGGTTATTGGCTTATCAAAATGTGTTATAACAATGGTTAATATTTTTATTTTATTTTGCAATTTTTTTTCTAATATAGTCAATAAAAAACTTTGATTAAATGTTAGATTTTTTTTTATTTGACGTCTCAAAATTCTTCATATTTATAAATATTAGTAAACAATTAAAGTAATTATAAATCCACAAATCTAATGATAGAATTCGTCATCATAAATTAAAATTAAAAATAAATATATAATAATGATTAAGAAAGATGTACCTCTACTTGTAATAGGTTCACGATATATGTGACTTAATATGTGTCTATAGGTAATAATATTAAATTCCAAGTATTTTTTATAATAATCCAAAGGTCTTAGTTAATATATTGATTTCAATAAAAAAAAGATACATTATTTGGTTAAAAAAAGTTAAATGTAATTATATACTTTGCGAGGAATGACTCGTTTTATATTCGCAGAAGATATTTTTGCTCATAATCTTTAAACATCATAATATTATTAGTTATTGTTTATTTACAGTAAGTATTATGGAGTTGTTTGGACTAAGAAAATAGATTTACGTCTATTCACTTAAGTACGTGTTTGATCATCTCATACGTACATAAGAATCGGAATAGAAATTCTTTTGTGAATTCGATAGATAGACACTCATATTAGAATATAAACTTGGTTATGACGTTTATTATACGCAGCTGTATTCAAAATAGGTGCTTGCTCAGTTAAATTTTCATGCATTTAAATATTCAAGGGCATATAATAGGAATAGAATGTTTATTAAGTTATTAATAATATTTCTCTAACTATTCACTTATCTTCACATTAACCGCATTAGAAGACTTGTCGTTTGCTTTCAGCACTTCGTCAGTTCCGGTAAATTTTTATATTCGCAAATTTTAATTTTTTTTTGCGCATTTTGATTTTTTGTTCATAAGTGATTGATTTACTATAAATAAATTGTGCTAAATTTAAAACGATACGCCGGTATCTTACGATTAACTAAAGTAATAATGAATAATTATTAAGTTGGAAAGTATAATATTTTTTATACAAACAAAAATATATACAATTGACTACAGTCAAATGTGGTAAATAAACCTTAATTGAGAAATATTTTATTGAATAAGGCCATATATTACTTTAAGTGCTAAATATCAAAGTCAATAAGCTATTCAAAACTGCATTATGTAGAATATTGTAGAAATTTTATTTAGCTTCACTTTTATTTTATATAATTATTGGTTTTAAATAAAAATAGATATAATCTTTTGTTGATTCGGATACAGATGGTAGATAAATTACTGACTTAAGTTTACGCTCAAATAATAATAATAGGTGCGACGCTATAGATCGAGGTTTATTGAAAATATGAAAATACAATATTCTCAATTGCGTAAATTAAAAGAAAAAATAGCCGTAAATTATGTAATCATTACTAGTCCGTCGTTCATCATATTTATTTTTCCTTTTTAATAAATTTCAATTTTTATTTAACTCAATTTTGTTTATTTTTTTTTACATAATTGTTATTGTATGTTTGTATTTAGATTCTTGTTAATCATTCCGAGCATTTATTATGGCCTTCAAATACAAATTAAAAACGCACTTAATTACACATTATTTTATGGCAATAGTTAAGTGTATTAAACAAAAGCAATATAATAAACATTCTGTACAATAAAAAAAAAAACACTAGAAAATTTTAACTCAATTTATTTATGCAATGTGAATGATTAAAATTTCACATAATAAATAAAATAATGAAAATATGATATTGTATAATATCTGTAATATAAATACATACTTGGATAAAAAATATGTTTATAATGAATACCGTATATGTTCAATGTTTATGTATTTCAGATACAATAATATTAACCAAGGTAATAGTTCTTTGTACTTACCCATTGATAGTGATAGTGAACAAAACAAATGGTTAACTACTGGCTTATTAAAAAGTGAAAAGACCACATTGATTTCTAATAATTTCTACATATATTTATCTAAGAATTGTTTTTGAAATTCACATATATGTAAAACGATTTATAATTTACGTAATTTTCTTCATTTTTTTTTTCATTATTTTAAATCCTACATTTGTATTTTCAGACTGGCCATAAAATGTAAGACGCCCGGGCCTTTTCAAAAATTCATAGAAAAATAAAATTATGAACCACTGAAAATTCTTAAAATTTATAGTCACAATACGAAGCAGTTTTGCATTGGTAAATGAATTTTTGTATACTTTTCTATAAAAAAAAATTAATTTTTTAATCTTATCTGTTATAAGAATAAATGTATCATCAATTTACAAATTCTGCGATTTTCAGTAAAGAAAATTACCAAAATGTAATAAAGGTACCAAAAAAATGCCATTTACAGATTTACTTTCCTTTAAAATAACTAAATAATATTAAAATTGGTTCTGTTTTAGTTTATATATATATTTGGCGCTGTTTATTTGTATAGAGGATTTTGTAAAGCACGACATTCAATTTATAATTATATTCTCAATATTTTTTGCAATATTCTTCTATTTAATTGAACCGCACGTTTCACTCTATAATTTCGTCTAATAATATTAATTAATAGATAGTAGTTACATTGCCATTTCTGAGCCACTCCTAAAAGCTACTTAAACTTCACGTCTCTCATATAAAATTAAAATGAAAAAAAAAAAATCAACATTTTAATTGTGTGTTTAAAAAATTCGTGAAATAATAATAATACCGACAGTATCTCTCAGAAGATCGTTCATTGTTATTTGTTTATGATTATACTATTTAATCATAATAATATTTCATTTTTGACTTGCTTTTGAGGACAAATTTTTAATAATTTTTAATAATAAAATCTCACACATCAACTCAACTCACATATTTTTTATTTAATACAAACATGCTGCATGGAATACAAAATTAAATTATTTAAATTTTCTTTGTTAGCGATATTTATTTTATTTTATTTTATTATGAATAAATCTGTAAAAGTTGAATCATATAAAATTGTCTTCATTGCCAATTACACAAGCTAGAAGAAAATATTTAGACCAGCTGCTAGTTGATTGAGAATTTAATTGCTAACACGATCAAGCAAATGATCATTATAAAAATAATGATTATTTACTATTTACCGATTAAGGCTTTTATTGTTTCTAAAAACTTACTGAGTTCATTTATTATACATTGATGGTAAGTCGTTAAATAATATACAAATGTCTATTTCAAATTTAATTCATCAAATTCAATGCGGTATTTACTTTAATAATGATTATTTTAATCTAAAAAAAATAAAAATAAAATAAAAAAGTTAAATTTATAAATGATCTACAGAATGCATAGCAAAACCATAACATCGTTAAAAATATTTCAGTCAGTTTTTTTTTTCTGTTTTGTTTTTTGTTGTTTTAATTTTAATTTTAAATAAACGTCAGAAAACTCAACATGTAATAAAAATCATTTAAACATTTTATATAATATTTGTAACAATCATACACAGCTGGCACATACTTTATATTCTTCTATAAAATCGTTCATTTTCTGCGGTATCTGCGCGCAATGAAAAAAAAAATTAAATTTGTTTTATTTGAAAATTACTAATCAATCGCAACGTCTACACATTCGCATACATAACGATACTAATAACGCGTATTATATCTTTTATGATATCGGTTTCATATAATAAATTGCATGACTTGCAATTTTTACATTTATAATTATATATCAGTTCAGTGTGTAAAATATCAACTGCATCAAAAAAAAAACAACTGTCCTCTTTGATAATCTATAGATTGGTAAGTAAATAAATAAATATTATGACATCACTTACGATCGTTTTATATATTTGATCGAAAGAATGTTGATTCGGAAGTAGGTTACCAATATTTTTCATTTCACTTAAATATACCTTACAACTGCATGACTAAAATTAATTTTACTTTTTCGAATTCAGTACTTTTTATTATTTATGTTTTAAATAATATTACGTAAGTAAAATGTGTTAAGTAAGTATAAAGTGGTTTAAATAGCTTGATTCATTATTATATTAACAATATACATATAAATTAAGAATATTTTCTACTCTAAATGGACTTTAACCTGCGATTGCTGTTCATAGACCTTTTTAATTCGAAATTAGATGATCAACACTAAAAAGTAGAATGAGATTTAGTGTTATGCGTATGTCTAAACGAAAATTATTTAAAGATTTTACATATAGAAGACTACAATGTATAAATATAAATATTTTAAAGTACTTATAAAAAATTAATAAAATAAAAAAAGATATTTTAAATATTTATCAACAAATTCAAAAGTGTTTTAGCATTTTATATTTAAAAAAAAAAAAAATTACCTACGTAAAATAAATTATAGATCGTTTTAAATTTTAGTTAAAATTATTCATAAATCTCTACAAATGATCTGTCTCTCTCCACAACGCTCAAACGTGCTTTTTATACTTATTTAAAGCGACATCTATACACAAAAATAAAATATAGCTTTTCAATTAGCTTGAGAAATAAAAATGAATAAAGCTTTCAATATGACTATTATATTTTTTTTCCAGCTTTTTACACACATTCCACAGTTGCTTTAAGATTAATAGAAATAAATGTTATTTTGAACTGTTCGAATAAAAATTCAGATTTTTTTACTATAGACGATTTCGCGTGGACATGAATATACGTGAATACATGAACATATTCACAAAATGAACCAATCAGCACTTTTGTTTTGTGAATATATTCATGTATTCACGTATATTCATGTCCGCGCGAAATCGTCTTATATTTTCATGTGTTTAAAGCTATTTATCTTTTACATTAATTTGCTTAATTAATTTCTCTAATTTGTCTCATTTTCATTTAGTATAGAAATAAATTTTACTTTAAAATTTATTTGGAATTATTAAGTAAAACATAATAATTTAGTAGTAATTTTTATTTCAGTGAGCCACGTTGACCATTTAGAATCCTTTATTCACATTTTTTTTTTTTTTTAATTTATAAGATATGCAATTACAAAATACACATATGACAATAATCACAATAAAATATTATAAACATTAACAATTAAAAATTTCTCATTAATACGACATTAGTTAAATTATTATTTAAGTAAATTAGTAGCAAAAATTCATTAAATGGTGTGGGATTGTGGGAATCTATGAATTATACGAAATACTAAAGATGTTTATTAACTATATATAATATGTGTATCTGTATATATAATTTTTCATCAATTGTATTTAATAAAGAGCCTATTTTAGGAACAAGTAAATCATTTATCTGCATATATAAATAATATAATTTTATAAACGTTAATAATTTAATCGAATTCAAATTTATACTATTTTTTTTTTTTTTTAAATGCATTCGTATTTAAATCTAATGATAATAAAACATATATCTACGAATCTTCCTTCCTCATTCCTAGTTTAAAAATCAGAAACAATAACAACTAAATTACAACTACCTATTTTACATTATTAAAGATAATAAAAAAAAAAATAGTTGTTTTCAATATTTATTTATTTATTTACGTTTTTTTTTGCATAAAACTTGGCATAATATCTAGTCTAGTGCATGCAAGATGTACTTTAATGATTTCTGATTAATTTTTATTTTTATTTTTATTTTATAATTCACCTAATGATGAATTATTTATTTTATGCACACGATAAAAATTTGTAGTTGTTGTTTGTTTGATATGCAAAAGTAATTTGCAAATTAATGAAATGATACAATGTAATTCTGACATTGTTATAAGGAAACTTTATTATATTTTTTATTCAGTAAGTAATCAAATGAATTAGATCGATCTTTCCTTGCAATTTAAAACATGAAGTTATATGAACAAAATACATTTGTGTCACAATGATTGTGAAGTAATTGGTTCTTAGAAATAATAATTTAATAATCCACGCAAATTCATCAATTTACCTAATCGACAATAATATTATTTGTTTTTTTTTTCTTCATAATTTTTATGTTTTTGCATTTTCCATTGAATGCGGAAATCTTTAAAAATTCTCATAACTAAGGTATAATTTAAAGAAAAATAAATATTCTCATGGACATACAATGATCATAAAAGTTTAACTCCAAGTACTATATTTATCTTGCCGATACTTATGGTCACTTAATTTAAAAAAAAAAAACTGACTATTTTTTAACCTTAAAGAAAAGAGCATATAACGGACGAATTGAATATATGACTAGTTGAAGACAATTGTAGTGAAAAAAACCAATATATGGAAAAGATTATCGTTTCTGTCCAAAAATGTAAATATATCATAATTTTATGTTAAAAATGATGAAGGCTATACTCTTAACCCATGTTAAAAGATTGTATTCAATATTTGGTATTGATTTTTACAATTAACAAATTTTTAAATACTTAGGTAGAAATTAGACTTGTTTAAATATTATCTTGTTATTAATTCTCTCTGGAGTACGATAATATTTAAATGAACTTTAACTGCGTCCTTTTTATTATTTTTATTGTAAAGTACTTATTTCTACTATAAGCACAAGCAGATAGGCTTAGGATTAAAACCGACACTATAAAAGTAATGAAAATTAAACCTTCAATTTGTATATATATTTTTTTATTATTATTATTATTATTAATATCTACTCAACATTCATGTAATGAGATGTAATTCACTTTTTCAAGAGAAACTTGTACCACCTTGTTAAAACATTTATATGACGACACTACAACTGCAATATCACATATGCATAAAGATATATTCCATACATACGTTGTAATTGCGTGTTATTAAAAATAATCGAAAGCAAGAAAATTAATAAAACAATAAAAACAAGTTAAGTAATAATAATAAGTATAAATTAATATTAGCATAAGAGTGTGTTCATATTAGGGGTTTTTCTGTCGGTTTTAATATGTTATGCAGTAATATTTAGACTACGTTTACATTAGATCCTATGACTTCTAGTATTTAGTCGGAAAAATTAATGTGAACGTGAAAAAGTTATATACATATTTATAAATTTAGTCCATAGCAAATATACTATTAATTATTATTAATTTTATGGGCTTAACGTAAACTTAGTGTTAGTGTTACAGTTTCCTATAAATAGTATTTTAATAATGTTTTGCGTCATTACTTTTCATACAATTTAATATAGGATCCCAATTAACAATTCTATGTCTACATGAATTCCCTAAAGTGAACGTTTCTCAAGCTATATGTGTACGTAAATACCTCTGAACCACTTAAAAATGATTCCCAGATATTCTTAAAGAAAAGTAAAATTTTGCCTCTCCGTTCCCAAATATTAAATTTTTTATTTGCTTCATGATTAACTTTATTATTATTCTTTAAATAACTGGAGGTTAATTATAAAACAAATTTGAAATGCTTTCCGATATATTTTGGAAATTCAATAAGCAAACTATAAAGACGCCATAAATTTATTTAAATATTTTTGGATATATGCGTGTGAATTAAACTAAAAGCTTTCATTTAAAAAACTTAAAATAATTAAACAAATTCTATGAGCCTGTTGTCGCAGTTTGTCAGCTATAAATAGTTTTTTAATTACCTCTCATATGAAATCATGATTAATTGTATTTAATGTAACTACATTACTCAAACAAAGTTTTTTTTTCTTATCTATTTGATTGCTGGATTATATTCTTATACCTATATAAATGAATAATTTCATAATAAACTTATACGTTTGGTGCAAATGTGCTTTTTTTCTTCTAACATCACATTGCATAATAATGAACTTACCTACTTATATAATCAATAATAATATTTAATATCGAACAGTAATTAATGCTATATAATAATAATGTTGCATTTTCTGCCACAATGCACGTTACACATCGGACATTGTACATTACGAATGTATATGTAATGCAGTAATGGTCTTTATTAATATTATTACGTATATCAGGCTAATGGAGAAAATTTTATCGACATTCGATATAATAAATGCTTAGATATAATTTACGATATGCATATTCTATTATTTATTCATATAAAATACAGTATAAGCGTATACACATAAGCAGATAGATATATCTCTATCATATTAGTTTTTTTTTTTTAATGCCTTGTATACGAATATTCAGAAAATGCTGAATATTTAAATATTATTCAGGTTCAAAATGTTTTCTTTACTCAGTAAATGAATGATAAACCCCTTGAATAAAAATATCTAACCAAATTTTGAAATAGATTTTGTGAATGTGTTTAAAGTTCTACAGAATTTCAATGCTAAAATACGTACAAATAAATAAATAAATAAAATAAATGTGAAATAATTCTGTTATTTAATCGAATAAAATATTAAAACATGGGAAATAAAAGTTTTAAACAACTAATAATCCTATAATAAAATGTTTTGCTGATTAAATACTAATAAATATACAAAAGACAATAATAATTAATATGTAATTGAATAAATGAGAAACTTACTATAGGATATATTATTATGTAATAATTTATACGCAAAATAAAATTACAATTTCTCAAATGCAAAACATTGTACGCACTTATCCAATAAACAATAGCTCGATAACAAAAAAAAAAAAAAGAGTGACAGTATTTATTGTGAATGCAATTCTTTTTCAATATCGTGTTTTTTCAGCTATCATAAATTTCCTATAGACTACTAATATTATCCCGGATGTTATGCTTGATCAAAAATAGAAATATTAATTAGCGTGATTAAACAAATAAATTATAGGAACATTATGTGATGATAAATATTTCTTGACCGTTATCAGTCGGTTGAATTGCTTTAAAAGTTAAAACTAGGTGAAGAAATTATATTCAATAATTTCGGACGGCGTCTGAATTTTTTCTTTTTAATTTCCTATATAATTAAATTAAAATCGAACAATTATATTCTAAAGAGTAATTTATTCCTTTCTTTTCTTGCTTTATTTAATGGTTTGAAAAGTAAATAATAAACACACATATATTTTATTTTTATTCTTTATTTAAGCAACAATAATAATCAATCAATAGGAATTTCGCAACGATCTTAAGCAAAGTAACAGTTTATTATAATATGATATAAATATAAAAATAAAAAATGCTATGTGAATTGTATAAACAATTACACATGATACGATATATAAGGTGACTATTGCTAAACAATAAATAATCGCAATGCGTTTCTATATAAAAAAAATGATTGCTTTCGTTTTTTTTTATATGAAAATTTCATTCAAATAATTTCTAAACTATTGCTATATGATGAGTGTGATGAAAATTATATCGTAAAATAATTATGATAAATTAAATTTATAAATTATAAAATCTACCCATACAAAGAAAAAAAAAACTTTGGTTCTTTATTGAATTGGATAAAGAAATTCTTTAAAAAATATGTTTATATTATTAGAAACGGAATAACAATAACGATCGCTCGATTACCAGAAATATTAATAGTTTATAGATATTTTCATTAGGTATACGCCACAAAAATAGTACAAAATTGTAATTTCTAATTATTTAGTTGGTAGTGGATCAATCACAATCACGGTGAAACCTATCAATGTTTAATTAATAAATATTGGATATATTTATGTTGACTGACTCATAATTGTATTTAAGAATAATGAGAACCGATTTTAATTTTCATAAAGTATACAACGCATTTATGAATGAATATAAAAATGTCTCCTTCAAATTGTTTTATTCAATTCAGTTCAATTTTAAAACGATACTCTATTTTAAACAAGTGCCTTTCAATAAACTTTAATATTTTTATATTTATTATTTGTACGCTTAATTATATTAAACAATATTTACGTTTCCCATACAAAATTCTAACTAAAATAGAAATTATACACGCGGTAAAGCTCTTAATTCTTTGTCAAATCTATTATGCTTGAAAAATATTATTTAAATAAGACATTTGCACATCTTTAAAACCATAAACAGACATTTTATTTATATTTATAATTACATTCAACGCAATGAAAGCTAATTAATTTCAATATTTTTCTATTTCATTAAATAAATTGATAATGATTTTTGCTGATATTTTAATGATATTGAACACAACATAAGCGTAAAGGTCAAATTTTTGGGTTCGCTGCTTAATTACAAATAATGTATAATTTTCTCATCACTACACTGCATACAATTGTATACAAATAAAAGAGAAATTTCCAATCATAGTTGCTGCTATTCTAAATAATGGTCAAATAATATTTTATAATTTATATTTTAATTATGTTATTGTTTTATTATATAAGAAATTGATGAATAATTATTGGTAGCTTTCTTTAATATTAAATCTTTTATCATACGTTCACGATGACTTAGAAATTTGCCAGAAGTTAAAGTTGAGCAAAAAATTATATTTCTGTTTTAATTACGTATTATGTAAGTGATAATTTCTATTATATACACATTTCTAATTGGTATAATCCATGGCAACTCTCAACTGAACAAATTTTATTAATTGACTTTAATCTGCTAAGTGTATTTAATTATTTATCATAAATTAAACCTAATTACTAAAATATTTCCATAGTTCTAATAAACTTAATAATAAGAACCAGATAAATCCTTAAATCATTAAGAAATTGTAAAATACCGTATTTTATATTTAAATCATAAATACAAACAATAATTCATAAAAGACAAATCTCTGTATTAACTTAAATTTAAACATTTTGTATTTATATACGGAGTCTTATAATGATTTCTTAAAGTACTTTCGATACCATAATCCATGTTTACCATTTTAATTAACAATTATTGTTAATTTCATTATTAGTTAACAAAAGAAAAAAAAATCTGAATTTTCTAGCATCAGTAAACGGGTAAACATATAAGTATTCTATTATAATAAAATAAATAAAATAATAGATAATTCAGAAGAAAAATGAAAAAAATGAGGAGTATCGCATATAAATTGTTGAATATTATTTTAAAGGTGGGTCTGACGTTTTGAGTATGTGCATATTTCATAATTTAAAATTATCTTAATATGTTAGTAATATTAATAATCATTGTGCAATGAAAACCGGTTTTTTGTTTGCATTTAATTTTTTTTAAGAAATTATATAATTGAACGGAAAACATGTAAATTATAAGTACTTGTGATGCTTACTTAAATTGAATCTGTTTTCATGCACAGTGACACACGCACACAAAATATCGTTAAATTGTATTTTTTTTCTTTAAAATTGTCGCATGAATCATGATAAAGTATGTAAAAAGAAACTGAAAAATTTCACTATCAAAAATAAATAAATGAAATGCAATTGAAACTATATATATATATGTATACAAAAAAAAAATAATAATATTACACATTACATATTTAGATTAAAATGTTTTGTTGTCAAAACATACTTCTTTTTTTTTGTATAATACAGTATTTTCTTGAAATTAAACTACGAGCATTGATAACGTTTCAGTTGAAGTCTTTCGTTTTTGTTCGATGCAGATTATTGCCAAAAAATAGTTAATATAAACATTTATAAAACAAACAAATCTACAATCACTTAGCTTAATTTACGAGAGGAGAAAACAAGACCTTTTTACAAATATATTACTAACAAAACCATGATGACTAAATTTGTATACACTTTTAGATTCAAAAATGAAAAATATTTCTATAATTTTTCATTTTGTTACTTTTCTTTTTTAATTTTTTGATGTATGTAAACATTTCTGGCTTTTGGTAAGCTTCAAAGTAGGGTATATACAAATTACACATATATAAAATATATAAGAAAAGAAAGGTGCATACAAATAAAACGGAAACAATATTATTTAGTAGATGATGTTAACGTTATATAAGTTTTGGTTAGCCGAAATTGCCGTCAATAAATTTTGGGATATTATAAAAATAAGTACTCACAATCCATCATCAGTCCAACTAAACATTTTCTTTAAACGTTTTTTATCTGGCATTGGTGGCACTGTAGTTGATGAAGTCATTTTGATTGAGTTTATGAATTCAGATGTTAATAATAATTATTTTCTATAATTTTATTTAAAAAAAATCACACAAAGTACTTTGCACACTGAAATTATTACGAAATGTAAATGTAATTTAGAAAATG